>LBNU01026432.1:2129-17778 GCA_014162995.1 Artemisia annua | reverse complement strand
AAAAAAAATTAAAATAATCAAAAAGCTTACTCTTAATAGCTTCTAATTCATCACCGTGTTCATAAGCAACAATTTCCTCAACATACTTAGCTGAAACATCATCACTAACAGCAATCTCTTCAGAAGCAGAAGACGAATCATTAACAGCGATATCTTCAGAAGTAGTAGAAACAGAACTATGAAGCGAATCCATAAATCTGCATATCAGATGTAAAAAAAACGAATCAGTTAGCTTATAATCCAACTTATAGAAACAGAGAGCTTATAATTCAGCTTATAATTAGGGTTAGGTGATGTACGGAATGAAGAATGAGCTCAATTAATGAAATCAGATGAAAAAATTAGGGTTTATTAATGAAGGGGATGAAGGAAACCGTTAAAGGAGGTGGTTAGATGAGAGAGAAGAAAGAAACACACACGATGTGTGTGTGAAATAAATGAGGAGTTAATTGAGATGTGAATAAAAAATGATATTTATATAGTACAAAAATACCCTTACAGTGTAAATTTTAAGTCTAATCTCAGCCACTAGATCAAAATGAATGGAAGGTGGGGATTGATCCCTTGGTATGTAAACAATGTTTAGTCCTCAAATGATCTTTGTTCCTTATACATATCTATCAAATATCAAACACGAATTCTTAAGATAGCCTAAAATAAATTTAGAAGTTCAAATACTCCCTCCGTCCCATATTAAATGTCCAGTTTTGACTTTTCAAGTATTTCTTTATCAACTTTGACCTTAAATATTTTTGATTGTGTTATATAGTATTTGATAAAAATTATACGCAATGAAAATACATTTAAAGCTTAATCCATTCATATATTTTGTATCAAATATTATATTGCACAAACACAAATATTTAAAGTCAAAATTGAGAAAGAAATACTTTAAAAAGTCAAACAGGACATTTAATATGGGACGGAGGGAGTATCATGATAATAAAAATAGGGAAATACATTCTACTTGTTTAAGTTTTCATAGTTAAATTAACAATTTAGTGAGATAGAAAAAAGACACGAGTCATGAACATGCCAAGAGTCACAAACATAAAAATCAATTTATTTCAAATGTTTTAGTAACTTCATTTACCGGCACCCAAATAAAAATTCGATTCTGTTTTAAAGTCTTTGGCACTTCTTCGTATGGTAGAAAAATATACATCTTTTGTAAAACAATTTAGAACCAAAATATGAATAATATGGGATAATATAATAGAAAGAAATAAAAATAAAATAAAAGTCTTAAATAACATTTTGGAAATAAAGAAAAATAACTCTTCAAATTGGCAAGATCAGATCGAGAGCCGATCCTGCGATCCTACGAACGATCTCACCATCTATGTGCGATCTTACAACACACATTATCCTAAACTGATCATGCAAGCTTTTTGTTGGTGGGATAGCAGGATCTTACGATCGTACGATCTAACTCGCGATTTGAACAGCTTTGAATTGAATGAGTCTTTCTCTATAAAAGTATAGTCTTGCCGTTCTAATTTATTGTTTATGTTTCATTTTTGAATTGTCTCAAAATAGTTGTTTATTACTAGATAAATATAGCATTTTGATCGAGTTGTTTAGTATATTGACCTCACTTGAGGTTATTATTACACATTAAAAAAAAATCATTTAACTAATTTGTTAGGTTATTATTACACATTAAAAAAAATCATTTAACTAATTTGTTAATAGGAAAATTAATTTATAAAATGTAAAAAAGATATTTGGGTAAAGGGTCTCCACCCGACAAAATATATTACTCCAAAAAATAGTTAAGTACAAAAGAATGTGGCTTAAATACCACATTATCCTCAAGCAACTGCTTGAACAATCACTATATCATTCATGACAGGCCATAAATGATCCAACTAGCTACACACAACTAGAAAACCAAAACAAAACCAAGCAACAAAGACATATAAACCTTTATGCTAACCAAAGGAAAACAATTTATCCAAGTCTAATGTCATGCATGGCAGCAACCTTTAATTGGGCTGCAGATAGGCCACAATCATCAAAGTAATCATCATCATAATCATTGTAGTCACATGTACCATCTTTCCATTGCTCCAAAAGACTCCTCTCGTTCCCTCCACTACCGAAATAATTAGTCTCGTTAGGATATTCCAGAACTTCACTGTCGTCGCTATCAGAAACAACCACATTGCCCATCTTAGAGGATAAGTTACCCACCTTGGTTGAAGAAGTACATGTAGAGGAAAAGATACTCGGCTTAGTAGCCGCATCATGCTCCTTCTCTTTCAAATCAACCTTTTTTAGAGGTTTACAATCATCATCCATAAGAGTAACTCTCCCTTCAATAATTAGCTTTTTAATTTTCCTAATTTTCTCAATAATAGGAGTACTACTTCCATTTACACCCTTATAAGAACTGGCAACAACAGGTATAACAGATGCTAAAAAACAAGTCATATCATTTTGGCAATTCAGAACCTCATCATCACCATCTTCTTCAGCCACTTTAGTTACCTTCTTACTACCAACCTTCAAATCAGCCTCATCCATAGGAGAAACACTTGTTGCACAAGGAATACCATTATCATCAGTATCGGCCATATCAAGAGCATCAAATGGGTTCGATGTAGCAATAATCGTCTCACTCGTACTTGCCTCATTAGTGATTTTCTCCTTAGTAGCAATCAGCTTCTTTGAGACATGTCTCCAAAATTTTGGTTTAGGCTTATTAAGTTGAACACCCCCAATAGGCCGAGAAGGAGCAGCCACATTCTTCCCCTTACTCTTATGATTTTGTACCTCAATGAAACCATATTCAGTCTTTTCCAAAGTAGTAGAAGCTTCAGAAGCCTTTGCTGCCACATTAGTATTACTACGAATAGCCTCCTTAACACGATTTGGACATTCAATCAAAGCATGTCCAAAAGTTTTACATTCACCACAATGATGAGGTTTCCATTCATATTCGATATTAATAATTTCAGTAATAAAACCATTACCTTCTTCATTTGGAATTGCCATTGTAACAACTTTTTAGTTTTGAACCCACACTTTATTCAACTAAAGCACGAGCAAAACTAATACGGCTCCAAGATTCGACATACATAAAGCTTGTAAAACCATTGAGCATAATAGGTTTTCCTACTTGCGTAGCAATCAAGCTGAAACCATCCTCAGAATAAGCAACCAAAGGAACCTTATGCATTTTGATCCAAACCAGTACCTTGTTTACCTCGTTCCTATTAAGGGATAAAGCGAGAGTTCATTTGTTAAGAATAATGGGCGAGTTACGTATAATCTAAGGACCTCGTTCCACAACACGATCCACACCCTCCTTAGAAGCAAATTTAAAAAGAAATACACCATCACCATTCTTCATCTGCTTTTGCAAGCCAAAATTTCCCCATGTATTAGGAATATAATTCTGAATTAAAGGGAAAGCAATGATCTTACCTAGAAAGTAACCAACAAGTGTTAATTTTAAGAAAGATAAATCAGTAATGATTCTCTCATTGCCTGGGGCTCGGGTCTTTGGGGGAGGGTTAGGTTGGCATCCTTAGGATGCATGGGACCAGGGTGATCCCACAGTTCTTCACCTTTTGGAGAAATCAGTAATGATTCTGTTCTTGTTAAACTATGCATTTTTTTTTGGTAGTAGATAATTATTTTGAGACGGAGCGGGTATTACCTGTTAAGAAAGTTCTCATTTTCATACACTTTTATTAAATATAATTATATCTGCTAAAGTCGCTTCTAGCATGACATATAATGTTCATTAATCACATTACATAATCATAAAGCCAATATGATTTTTCATTAGAAGAGAATTGAGAGGATGTTAATCCATGTTGAGAACAAGTAGTAACTACCCGCGCTTCGGTGCGGGATTTTAACGTCATGCTATGGTTACTCATTTATATCGATTATAAATCTTTATTTTACTTTATTTACTTATAAATAGTTTAACACATTTAATATGTTTAAAATATAATCCTTTTTTTTTTGAAAAGGTGGAAATTATATAATAAAGCATCACAAAAAAGGCAAACAAAAAACCAAGGTTTGCACAAAGCCACGAAACCCCAAAGCCTACCAACTACAAAAGACTAAACAACATAATTAAGTAAACAAATGATACGGTCTATATATCCAAACATCCCAGTTAGCCTGATTAGACACACTATGGTCAGCAATCCAAGTCCTTGAAAGTCTTTGAATGGCCGGGAAAATGTCTTCCTCTATAATCTTCAAGATTGTATCTACAACCTACAGGAGCGTTCACAATCCTATTTCTCCACCTTCTATATCGCCCATAAAGCTATTTGGAAAACGCCTTACCGGGTCTTTCCAATCTTCGAGTTACCAGATGGGTCAATAATACCTCTTGCAATGTCAGGAATTGTAAAGGACAGGAACACTACTGGTGGCACTAAATTCCACCGGCTCTAAATTTTTCTCCAAATGGGAAGTACAACAGGACACTTGATAACACAATGATCCAAATCTTCGATGATATTATCACAGAAAGGGCAATTCGAGGATTCCAAAATGACTCCAGGAGATGCAAGATAGACTCGGGTGGGCAATCTAAAAGTATAATCTTTAATTATATAATATTGTAAAAGGGTCTATTATGAAAGTTGTATTGTTTGCATTGATCATATACCAACACTTTACTATTGGAGTTTGAGCTTTAATTTTAGAAAAATGATTCATGGACCTAATTGGTAGGCTTAACTCTTAATTTTAAAATCATGCCAAAGTTTCTCATATAGATCGATTGTAAGTTTTTATTTTATTTTCTTTAATTATCACACATTTAAACATGTAAAAAATAGATTATTTATTTATAATATTGTAGAAATGTCTATTATAAAGTTGTATTATTTGCAATTATCACAAACAATGTAAACTAACAATTACTTAAGTAATTTTATTCTTGTAACTAAGAAGTTGCTATTAGTCGATTGGGCCTAAAACTTACTCCCCCGTCTCAAAATAAGTGTCCAGTTTGACTTTTCAGAGTCAAACTGGTTCAATTTTGACCTTAACTATTTTTGTACGTGTTATATAATAACTGATGAAAAATATATAAATGGATTGTGTTTTAAGTGTACTTTTCAATGGTATAATTTTTCATCAAGTATTATATACCACAGAAAAAATATTTAAGGTCAAAGTTGAACCTGTTTGACTCTGAAAAGTCAAACTGGACACTTATTTTGGGACGGAAGGAGTATGTAGCAAGTGTTGGACTAAAAAATGATAAGTTTCTTTTTATTGTAAAAAAGAAATGAGTCTTGCTGCGAAACGAACATCAGACCTACAGATTGGAGAAGAGAGTGTTGACTAAGTGAGCCACGCTCCATTTAACTTATGATATATCATTGTTTAGGAAAAACAAACGTGTTACTATTCTGTCAACAGTAACAAATCATGTGATTTTGTTTTGTGACTTTCACTATTTGTGTATCACACCGAAACAAACATGCCTTTGGAATTTGGATGCCTGGATCTGCAGAAGTTGGGCTTGAAAGGCTATGCTCCAAAGGCCCATTTCATAGTGTATTGTACCCCCAAAAGGCCCAGGTGTAATAGAGCTATTAACTCGATTTTGTAAAGTATACCAGTCACATTTTTACGGATAATGTGGGGCGTTTACCAATTCGGTTATCGGGTTGTTTGGTTTATTCGATTCGGTTGGTCCAGTTAAATTCTTTTTTGGGTAAAATGGAAAATCGAATAACCAAAAATTGTCCTAAATTTGTATATTGTAACAATCATCCAATAAATACTTAATTTTAAAATACCCCTATAATGACAAATGCATGTTATTATACGTATTGTACAAACTAATAAAACACACAAAGCTTTATACAATTTATAAAACAACAAGTTAATGGTACATATGGTTTTAAAAACCAGACTAGACCAACAGGTTCAACCAAGAGTCGGAGTCACCACCGGTTAGGCTAGCCAATAAAAGCCGTTCGAAAACGAACCTGAGAAGACTGTCGGAACCGGTAAAAACTGAATAATCGGGTCGGGCTGGGGTCATTTTCTTCTTGTATTTCTCAGATTAATCAGCTCGTCAATATTATTTTATTGGTGTTTGGACTTTAATCACAAGATATCTGCCACCATAACGCGCATGTAGGGGTGTTCAGTATTTGGTTTAACATCGAACAAACCGAAATATAAACTGGACCGAAACCGAATAAAACCGGACCGAAAATTTTAATTGGTGTATGGTTTGGTTTAAAACCAAACCGAAGTATTTAATTGGTGTTTGGTTTTGTTTTGGGTTTGACAAATACATAACCAAACCAAACCGAAAAAACCGAATATATATCTATCCACACAAAAAAGTTTAGATTATATATATACAGATTTTATATGTTTATCTTCCCAACAAAAATCCTTAAAAATTAAATATCTTATAATTAATCCACTCCTTAAATCAAGGATGCTTGAAGATGGAATATTCAATCATAAGACATCTGTAGACCTTTGTCGAAGAACATTTTATCTTATTTTGCTTTCATTTATTTCCGTTAAGTTATGAAACCTTTTGGTTTCTTAAACTTTTGTTTTGTTGATTTACTTAAACACTTTGTGAGACCTTTTGATTTGATAATTTTATTTGAACTTTTAGGTTTTTATTTGTGACTTTTAGAAGTTTAGTTGAATTTGGTTTTCTTGGTTTTAACCGAAACCAAACCGAATTCTAAATTGGTGTATGGTTTGGTTTTATCCATTTTATAATTGGTTTGGTTTGGTTTTGGTTCTAACTTTAAAAATTTTTAAACCGATTAACCCGAACCGTAAAACCCCTAAAACCAAAAACCGAACCGATGAACACCCCTACGCGCATGTACCATGCTAGTTATTTAAAATGACTTAATCGTTGTTCGATCAAGTAATCAACTTCATATGGAACGGAAATGAGGAAATCTATACAACTTTTTTAAATGAATGTGAAACCCTCCATGCGAGATGCCTTGCAGCATCACCCTTTGAAAATAGAATTGATCAAAAAATTTTCCGGTCTTGATATCATTAATTAGTTTAAGACACCATACGACCTATGTCAGTACAACTGTACAACTATAAAACAAGCTGAAATACTACTGCTATAAAGTAGCTCATCTAACGAGTAACAAATATGCTTTTGACCTCACGCTACACATTTTTATACGAGGTGATACCGTGATACTTAGGCTGCACACAGTAAGGCGACCCAATCCTTTCATTTTTTTCTGCCACATCAGCTTTCTCTCTCCAGCGACCTGCAGGCGATTGGGTGCCCCAGTAAAGGCGACCAAGTTCAATTTTTTTTCTCTCTAAAACAATTTTAACACAAACTAAAATCTCATTTATAATTAAAACATTACATATTAATTCAAATAAAATAAAAACATTACAATAGAATTCAAATAACATTAAAAACATTACGATAAAACTACTAAACTAGTTTGGATTATGATGCTGCCAAATGTCTTCCACCAAATCGGCTTTGAGGTTAAGATGAGTTGTTTTGTTGCATATCTACCTAGTAATTTCCAATGATTCCTCATGCGTTCTTACGGGATCATAAGAACGGTGCTGCTCCGCTGGAAAGAATCCGGGAGATATCGCCCGCCCTTCGTCTTGAATTATCGTATTATGTAATATGATGCATGTGTACATAATATGTCCAAGACGCTCTTTGTTAAATCCCTTAGCCGGATGCTTAATCATTAGGAACTTCTTCTTTAGTACACCAAAAGCACGTTCCACATCTTTTCTTGCTGCTTCGCGCATCCTCTTATACAATTGACGCTTGTGATCATGCGTCCCTGGATGTTTAATGGACTTCACAATAACAGAGTATTCCGGATATATCCCATCAGTAAGATAATATCCCCGTTTATAAGGCACGCTGTTAGCAAAGAATTCCACATCCGGTGCTCTCCCCATTTTGAGATCATTGAAAGAGGCGATGCACGTAAAACATTTACGTATTATTCATCCCGGAGACACCAAAGAACGCATGCCAAATCCATAAATCTTGAGAGGCGGTCGCTTCCAATAAAATGAAAAGAGTTTTCCCGTGATCACCTCTACAAAATTGAGCTTTTAAAGCATGTGGGCAATTCTCCCACGGCCAATCTGTACAATCAATGCTTCTTATCAGCCCCGGAAACCCATGAACTCGATAGTGATGCTCATAGAGTCTGTCAACGTCAGTAACCGTCGGCTTTCGCAAATACTCTGGACCATATAACTCCATGATGACCTCACAAAATTTATAGAGACACTCACGAATTGTTGACGTACCCATTTGCAAATATTCGTCAAGCATATCAGGATTGACTCCATATGCCAATTGACGAATTGACCAAGTAACTTTCATAAATGGAGAAATACCAAGTAAGCCCGCACAACTAGGAGTTTGTTGAAAATAAGGTGAATGATGGGTTACCTCTCGAACAATTCGTGTGAATAGTCTTCGGCTCATTCGGAAACGATCATGGAATGCTTGATCGCCGTATGTTAGTTGAGCGCAGAAGTAAGCAATCACTAAAAGGTCGTGAGCACCCAAACGATCCCTAGTAATTTGGTTTCGTGTTTCTTTAGGTTGTGACGCTTGATAAGCCTCCCAACAATCTCCCGCAAACATCAAAAACTCGGTACTAACTTCATTTTCATCATCCGAAGACGAATCGGCAAAAAATATCTCGAAAGAATCCATGGTGTGAAAAAATATAGAGAATGTTTGAAATGAGATTGTGTGAATTGAAGTGTGTTTATGTTATGTATTTATAAGGTAATTTAAAAGAATTTGTTTTTCCCCCGAACGGCTATATCTCAACGGTTATTTATTATTATTATTATTATTTTTTTGTGCCAAACGGCTATTAACATTTAAGATACTAAAAGTTTGGATCAAAAAGCAAGTAAAATAGAAAATGACATTCGGTCAAGATCACGACCGGTTTTCGTTTTTTTTCTCCCTCAATTCGGTCGCGACCGATTGTGCAAAAAAGGACGACCGACATCGACCTACACGACCGACTCGGTCATGGTTATTACTGTGGGTAGCCTTAATTAATTAGTACCATGGTTGCACTTAACATAATCATTAATTTGTACCAAACTACACGAAATGGAAGTCTAAGAACATAGCATTTTCTGACCTTTCTCTTCCTAGGTTTCAACTTTCACAGATTCTTAGACCTCTGAAGTTGAAAAGTTCTCATTGAGTGTCAACTTGATAATATTTTTTTTAACAACTTGATTTAATCGTACCTTCATATTTCCCAACTTGATAATTATCATGTTATAATACGTGACTAAATTCTCACATGATGTATTATAAAAACAAAGATGGGCAAAATCTTTATTAATGCATCATACTTGCCACAAATGTGACTTTCGTGTACTGAACAAATAACTTTTATTATATGGGTACTAAACTTTCATATTTTGGTCTTTTTGATGTACTTTTTGACGTTTTTACCCCTCAAAATTTTAAGAATCCAAGGGAAAAAATGTCAAAAAGCACATCAAAAAGACCAAAAAATAAAAGTTTAGTACCCATATAAGAAAAGTGTTTTATTCGCTACACGGAAGTCACAAACGTGACAAGTTCAGTACATTAATAAATATTTTGCCCAAAAAAGATCGTAATAAGTTTTTAAGACATCTATGAAATTCAAAAAGTTTTATCATCATTTGTGATATCCTTGTATCCATAACATTTCATAGGTTTAACTTTTTAAAAATTATAAAAGAAAGATGCATGATCACTTGTATACGCCCAAATCAACTAGACATCCCAGAAGGATTCAACCAAAGAATATGGTGGTTGTTACTACATAACAATCTCTTACTTTTTGCATATAAGGTTAAACCTACACTATCATTGTTTGATACTTTGATGACATCTAACAAGTTGGATTCATAGAATCATAGGACCACATTTAGTCGTTGCTTCTTCTAAACAAGTTGGATTCATAGGAACATACTTAGTCGTTGCGTCTTCTAACAAGTTGGATTCATAGGAACATACTTAATTAGTCGTTGCTTCTTGTAAACGAGTTGAAATATGATTTGATCGGCGCTTACTCTTTAGTTGCAACTTAAATACAAATATTGTACTATTAGACTATACCCTATATATGTGAGCCCACAAAACATCGTTTTCAATACTTTCATGTAGCTAAGAATTAGTGGCAGCTGTGACTTTGCCAATGTCTCATCTAATGTCAACTAGACCATTTCATCATGTACAAACTATTGAACATTTGACAATTATTATATGTACCATATATACACAGAACTATAGGAGTGTATAAATATAGATACTTAGTTTCGAAGGAGATATATACATTGGTTCATTTCGCATCACTTGTCATCCTCAATATATATTGGTTCATATCGCTTCATTTCTCGCTGCCCTCAAAATGCCTAAGGTAATGTACATCTGTAGTAATAAGCTCGGCTCGTTTTAATTAGTTTCAAAAGCATACCACATACGTTTCTTTAGATAGTATTTTGTTTCTATAAGTTAGTTTTGATGTTCATTCAGTATAGATTTTACATCAGTCTAGTCTCTCATGCACATGCCCGCGAGTCTTTGACTCTTTTTAATTAATAGAATTCGTAACCATAACCTATAAATGGTGTGACAATATGGGTAACACGAACTAAACGAATTATTCATTTGTGGCAAAAACAAGATCAGAAATCATAACTTTGTATTTAAGTTGCAAAATATTGAATGTCTGTAGCCATTATTTACTTAGTTTTGTGTAAATCTACAACTGAATTTTCAAATGAATACAACATTTTTTTGGAATTAGACGATACAAATTATATTCATCCTACCTGATGCATCGGCGTTTTGTCTGCTAACAAAGTCACCAACAATGTGTTTTATCGTCACCTGGTTTTGATGCATAGGGCCAGCTTCCTCAAATGAGGCCTCCTCATTCCTCAACTAACCTTTTGAAAGTTTAATATGTTAGTATTTTACATCAATGATTTAAAATATTTCACAGGAATGTACATCGCCCTCTTAATATATTGTTCATTCTACCGTAAGATGATGTGATCTCACTAATTTTATATGTTTCAGAAAATAGAAGTGAAAGTGAACATGCATTGTGAAAAATGCAAGACAGAAGTACTAAAGGCGGTAACAAAACTTTCTGGTATCAATGAAGTGTCAGTGGATCTAGAGAAGCAAATGTTAGTTGTAATAGGAGATGTTGATCCTGTGTGTGTTGTAAAACGCGTTAGAAAAATTGGAAAGATAGCAGAAATGGTAAGTGTTGGACCACCCAAGAAACCCGATGATAAATCAAAGACAAAACCATGTGCGATATTCTGCCCTCGTCCTCCCCCTTGTTACAATGGTTTCTATCCAGCTGGCATTGTCGTTGGACATCCACAACCATGTGATGGTGGAACTTGCTTCATTCTTTGATGAAATTGAAGCTATATATTTAAGTATATATGCTGTTTTGAAGTTGTTCATATTGATCAGTATAGCCCATGTCATTGTTGGTATGTAAGTATATGCTTTGTGTAGGCCTTTATATAGATACTGCATGTTGTAACACACACCATACTTTAATATTGGAAATACTATTTGGACAACAAATGCTTTCTGTTCTTTACCTTAATCGTAAGGTTTTGAGGCTGTTGGCGTATGTGCCCGGAAGGTTCAAACCTTTCGGCCCATCATCCACCTTCTGGTTTATGAACCATGGCCGGACGGCATTACCGAAAGACTTATCCGAATGACACAAATGATAAGCCTCTTTTATCCAGACAATAGTACAAACCGCCGCCGCGCCGCCATCCCAGATTTGGCGGGATCTTGTCTCAAAAGCAGTCTGACACCTACGAGCTAGGCTAGGCTTAGGTCGTCTCGCTTAGTCCCAAGACATCACAGGTAACGAGGTATGGGTAGTATAAATACCCCTACCTCATTTAATATTTCTCAACTAACACACACACATAGCATTTACTCTCATTTATTACTATACCCTTCGTCCTACCCCATTCTTACTCTCACGCCAGAGGTTGGCCTTGGGATAAAACCCAAGGCGAGACTAACGTGCGTGTTTCGTGTGTGTAGGTACAATATCCGGAGGACACTTCCAAAGGATTACAAAGAAGTAGGACCCTAGCAAGGATTTGCTTTAACAAATTGGCGCCATCCGTGGGACCTGTTATTCATTCTACCAGTGAAACAAGATGACGGGTCCTCCTCCCCCTTTCATACCCCTCTTCCTCACGCCGGAGGAAGTGGAACCAACAACGACAGCACCAATGACGACACAAACAACCATGACGAATCTCCAAACCATCAAGAACTAATCCTCAGCCATGTAGCATCTTTAACCGAACTAGTTAAGAAACACAATGCCCAGGGAGGAAAGACAGTCGTACCGATATGCCTTGATTTCAGAGACGAAGATGAAGCGGGTTGGGAAAAAGGGAAGGCCGTAGATGTGGACGAAGACCTAAAAAAGCCGTTCAAAGAAATGGCTAGATCCCCCTTCACCCGTCGGATAGTGGAATTCTCTGGGTAGAACTACGTAATGCCTTTGAACATGAGATTTTACGATGGATCGGCGGATCCAAACGATCATCTCACGAGATTCTACGGAGCCGCGAATCAAGGGCAATGGCCGATGCCCACGTGGTGCCTCATGTTCCAACAGACGTTGGTGGTGCTGCTGGAGGTTGGTTTGAATGGTTGGAACCGGGAAGCATCGATAGCTGGTACGAACTAAGGGAGCAATTTTCGACTAGATTCTCCCTCCGAAAGAAATGCATTAAGGACCCAACGGAAATTACCAAGATTGTCCGAAGGGCACACGAGTCGTTGCCAGATTTCAAAGAAAGGTGGACGGACGAGGCGAGCTACATCAGTGGGGTTCCGGAGATTATGTGAATCTCCGCCTTCATGGGGGCTCACAAATGTCCGGCTTTGGCTAAGAAGTTTTCTGATAGAGTTCCTCGTTCTGTCACGGAAATGTTCACTCGCGTGGACGATTTCGTCCGGTCCGAAGAAGCATATAAAAGCACTGAATTGCCTAAAGGAGAAGGTTTTGATCCGAACAGAAGGAAAAATAACTTCAAAAGTGATAGGCCGCGGGACGAAAGAAGGAATGATCATCGAAACAAAGAAACTTACCACCCGTATGTCGCACCGAGGAGAGACCAGGGTCACGGCGAGCGTTATCGCCAGGATTACAGGCCATTCAAGGCGACAAGGGGTGGTCACCAACGCCCCGGTATTGGAGCACTCACAAATCCCCCTCGGGAGATACTCGCTACAGAGCGTCACTTGAACCTACCAGCTCCCAGACCCACCGGCGTCAGAACGACAAAAGAAAATTCAGATAAGTTTTGTGAATATCATAGAGAGCACGGGCATATCACTAACCACTGCAAACAGTTGAAGAAACAGTTAGAAATAGCTTTGGAGTCCGGAAGGTTAGATCACCTCCTAAAAGATTGGAAGCAGAGAGATACGGCCGGAGATAGAGGGACCTCAAAAAATAACGATAAAAGGAATGACAAGGTGATCAACATGATCAGATCTCACAAAGGAATGAAAAGGAGGAACGGGGATCGAGAAGAAGGGTGGATGAAGGCTCCCATCACCTTCCCACCCATCACTACGGAGGACCTATCTGATGTGCCTCTGATAGTGGAAGGGGATATAGCAAGTTACCTAGTCCGGAGGATATATGTGGACGAAGGATCGTCAGTAGACGTCATGTATGAACACTGTTTTAACAACCTTTCCGCCGATATAAAAGAACGATTAAGAGAAACTAGCACTTCCCTCGTAGGTTTCTCAGGCGAAACGAATAAGCCTTTGGGTAAGATCGAACTGGAAGTACGTTTCGGTGATAATGGCATGTACCGAAGAACCATAATGACCTTCTGTGTAGTGCGCTCTCCGTCACCATACAATGTGATCTTAGGAAGGATAGGGTTAAAAGAAATGAGGGCGATCCCCTCCAAAATTCACTCAATGACTAAGTTTCCTACACCGAAGGGGATAACAACTCTAATTGCTCGTCCGTCCATGGTTTCTGAATGCCGCAGGTTGGAAGAAAAGCAGACGGTGGAAAAACCCAAAGTTGAAGTTCCCCAGGAGGCAGAGATAACGGGGGAAGACGACGTAGTAGGGACGGAAGAAGTCCTTATAAACCCCGCATACCCCGAACAGTTGGTTGTGATCGGCAAGGATTTCTCTAAAGATTCCCGAAGGAATCTCATCGAGTTGCTGAGAAAGAATAAAGTTGTGTTTGCATGGGAGCCAACAGACATGACCGGAGTTCCAAGACGTTTGATCCGGCATCATTTGAACGTGAACATATCAGACACTCCGGTAGCTCAAAAGAAGCGGAACTTCTCCGCAGAGAAAAACCAGGTAATAACTAAAGAGGTAGAGGAATGGATGAAGGCAGGGATCGTTAGGCCTGTACGTTATCCAACATGGATTTCCAACCCAGTGTTGGTAAATTGAATCGGTAGTTGGTTTCAAATAGATTGGAAAATTGAATCGGTAGTTGGTTTCAAATACAAGTGTTTCCTAGATGCATACAAGGGCTACCATCAAGTGCAGATGGCCGAGGAAGATGAGGAAAAAACGGCGTTCTACACAGAACAAGGGACATACTGCTACACCAAAATGCCCTTCGGACTTAAAAACGCCGGAGCGACTTACCAACGGTTAGTTGACTCAGCCTTCAAAGGGCAGATAGGGAGAAATCTAGAGGCATACGTAGACGATATGGTCATTAAGAGCCACGACGAAAGGGGAATGTTGGCTGACTGATAAGCGTGGGATTGCGACCAAGCAACAGGTTTTACCTCTCAAGGGATTTTGAGAAGCTTGCAATCCCACCAGACAGTGTACCTGGTCGATGTAGTATAGTGTAGTGGTAAGTACGGGGGATTGATCGTTCTCTCACAGGGAATAGTGTTCGTTAGGCTAGGATAGAAAACTTACTTTAAAAGGTCTAAAACGAGGAAGAAGATTATTTTGGATTTTATGTATTTTATGGAGAAGCAAGTAAAATCCGGGTTTTGAGGAGTGGGCGGAATTTAGTTGCTAGTCAACTTAACCCAAAAACTACAATTTGCAATAAAATTAAATAACTAAAACTGATTGGTGGTCTGTGAAAAACTTATATGGAGACAAATGTGTTTACTTAGTTCCTTACTCCCGTAATCTATTCTTTACCGGTTAATTGGTGTATGATTACTTGCGTGGATACGGGTGTATTCCTTAACAATTCATGGGGTGCAACATATCTCCACCAAATTCTATGAGCTTTATCTTCTCTACAACTGATGCCGTATACACATAATCATAGATTCGTAAACAGTGCGCTCATGACGCTTATAATACTACCTTAATAACTAGTATGCCTTAGTTACATTTTCTGTAAGCATGTTCAAGCATGTTACAGCATATAGGAGTGATGTGCCGTAGTTTTCTTAGCCTAACATTGATGAAACATTTCATCCAACCGATCAAAGTAATACACACCAAATAACCAATAATTCAAAGCTTAGCCTATTTAGGAATTACGTGTTGAAACTGTGAACATCCTCAACAATAATCATGACTTAGCTTCGCTACCCACCA
>LBNU01026430.1:58076-71439 GCA_014162995.1 Artemisia annua | reverse complement strand
AACCAATAAGCTCTTCCATAGCTTATTTGGCCATTATTATTGCTTATTCCTAATAAAGTTTTGATTTTTCTTTGTTTCTCATCATTTCTACCGCTAAGGCCGGAGCTTAAGGGTCTTATAAGCTAGTTTATCAATAAAGTTTATTACTTTTAGTCTTAATAAGCTAATTAGCTAATAAAGTCACAAATTTATTAGCTATTTGGTTTTATTAAAGCTTTTAAAGAATTAAATTTTACGGTTTGTTTGGTTTATAAGATCGGGTGGTTAATTTCGTCTCATCTCTTAGATCGGGTTCTACTTTCTTTCCTTTTTCAATTTTTAGTTTAAATAATTAGTTATGCTTATGTTTGTTGGAATATTTGTGTTTATTAGTTTAATATGAGTAGTGAATAGATTGTTATTATGCTTGTTGAGTAGGTTGTTCCGTGAATTAAGTGTGGTTTTATAAAAGTTAGAAAATGAATTGGTTAGTAATGTTAAATTACTTGGATTGAAATTTTGGTTGTTTAAACGGTCAAAAGCCGTGAAAATAATTAGGTTTTAATCTAGATATTGATATCTATTTATGAAATTGTTTTCAAAATAAACCAAAGTTGTTGTGAGAAAATAATATTTGTAAAAGATATTAATCCATCAATAAAGAACTTATTTCAAATGATAAACCACACTTAAGGATCGTGATAATTTGCTTGACAAGTATATCTTTTCATCATATATTTCTTATTTGCTTGCTTAGTATAATTTAGTTTGTCATTTTAGTTGGTATCTTTTAGCATTAGTTTTAGATTATTTACTTTCTACTAGTTTTTATATTATATTGCGTTTTAGGATATTTGAACTTTACGTGCTTGTTTTATATGCTTAATTGTTGCTCTTTAGTTTATATTTGCTACCGTAGTTTTAAAATCCAAATATCTCCCTTTTACAACTATTCACTTCACAAATCATGACTCGAACCGAAATTGCATTCATACCTTCGTTGGGACCACGACCTGGGGAAATACTTCCACAAGTGTTCCTTTGGAAAAACTTATATACCACTATTGACCTCGATCAATCTTCCCTAACTCTATAAGCGCAAACTTCATTCTATAGCGACACGTTTAGTATCCAAACCATGAAATCACTAGTAATTACTTATGCATTAAATGCAACCAAATAATCGTAGTACACATCCGATTCATGTTTCTTAGAACGTTCAAGCAAGTCCCCAATTGGAAGTTAGCCAGTTTTTCTAAGCCTAACATCGACATCACCCACCTACAACAATTAATAACAAACCAACAACCAATAATCAAAAGCTAGGTTTCATTAGATCTAAGCAAACACAAGAAAAACCTAGCCTAGCATGTTAATGTAAAGACAAGCATAAGATATAATCAAACAACACATAGACATATTGAATGATTTAATGGAAGACTTATCTTTAATTAAGCATGGATGAAACAAGGGTGCAAAACCCTTGAAAAAGGCAGTAAATTCGACCTAGGGTTTATCCCTAAAGTTCTCCCAAAAATTGCACACGTTAATGAAAGAAAATCCTAAAATATATTTAGATATTACATTCTTACGGCGTCAGGTTATAAATCCTGACACCGTCAACCCTCCGTGTCTAGGGTTATCGGATCACCTAGATCCACTTCTGACGCCGTCAGCTTCAAAACCTTCTGGGCCGTCTCTTTTTAGTGTTACACTTGACGGCCTGGACTTAGTAACACCTGACGCCGTCAGGTGTAAACTTCTCAATTCTTCTTTAGGGCGTCTGGTAAAGTCAAAATCCAACTCCTTTGTCTTCAAGTGACGGCGTCAGCTTGTAACTCCTGACGCCGTCAGGTAGGATTGCCAGCATGATTTGAGACTTCGTCATTTTCTTCATTTTTATGCTCCAAAAATGTCCAAAATGCAATATTTTCTAAAATTCCTCCCAAAAGTACCTAAAATGACAAAAGGAACGATTTAAGGCAATATTTGATCAAAAAAATACCGATTTAGGGATTAAATGACCCCCTAAAAGCATAACACTTTTCGCCTCATCAAATACCCTTACACTTGAGATTTGCTTGTCCTCAAGCAAATGCGCTTTTATTCCAATCAAAATATGAGCTAGGGGTCATTTAACACTAATATAAAAGTAATCACAACAAATAGTCACTCCACCCTAGTCATAACAAGCACGGAAATCATACACTAGCACCTCACAAATAGTGTTTGGATACTCTCATCTCTCGGATGTTATAAACCTATATAACTAAATGGAAATAGAAAAATATCACTCACTACCTGTTATAGCAAATAGATTGCCATAGGNACTTTTACATACTTTACAAATAACTATTCTAATGACTCGAATTTAGATAATCGAAAAACTTAGAGTACTTTAAAACATTAACGTACATATGGGGTAATAATTGACTTCTTCCCCATTACTCAATTACGTTAGTACTTTACCCATGAGTCCCAATCGTCCCAAAACAATATGTACAAGATATGACTCGACTTAGCAACCATGTAATCAATTAGACAATTAACTAAGGGTTAAAACAATTGTTGTCACAATAATGCACTAAAGATGAGTGCATACAAGGTAGGCTAAGGCGATTTGGGTGTACATTTGGGGGTGGATTGTAAAAAAATTCTTCCTTTAAGTAAATGCTTAAATTTAGAAACGAAAAGATAGGCTCTGAGGGTTGTACTAGGGGTATCGTGTACTAAAAATGAGTACATCGCAAAGGTGTGGGAAAATTACTTGACCAATGAAGTCAATGTAATTATAATAACACAGGTGTAAAACAAGGGGTTATCCTAATGCCTCTTATCATGTAGTAAATCTAACTACACGGATGTAGTCTCACTTGTGGACTTGGGATGGTCACTAACGCAAGTTCTAGAATCTAAATACTACCGGTACACTCATAAGCACCAACAATGAATGCTTTTCCTAACAATTCTAGGGGCGAACCTCACATATTTGGGGGAAAATATTTTGAGTGGTACGGTTTTTGTGCTGGTCATACAATTCCCTATCCATGAGACGCTTATTAAAACTAAAGTTTCACTCCTATATGTTGTAGAAATTTATATTTGACGCTAAAATTGCCCTAACAAATATTTCTCTCAGTTTTATTACACATCTACCATTAAACAAACAAAAATCAAGTGCAATTGTAATCTCTAAGGTGTCCTCAATTACCCCCTTACACTTAAGCTGAACACTGTCCCCAATGTTCAATAAAAAGATGTAAAAGTAAAGAAAATGAAAAAATGAAACAAATACTCCCTTGATTCGTTTGGTGTGGATGGTGTGGTAACAGGGTTAGATCTTCTTTCAAGATGATGTAAAAGCTTCAAGATTAAAGCAACGCCAAAAACTTGATTCCGTATTCATCTCCTTGTACAATATAACCTATTAAACCTGAAAAAACAATCTAGGCAAACCTCGCGTAAAATTGGCGGTAAAATCTATATAAGGATATAATGCTTGTGGAATGAATGTTTGCAGATTCCTGGAGTTAAAGATTTAGTAAATTTTCATAATCCCGGCAGAAAAACAAAATTTGGATTATTTTCAGAAAGTTACTGCCTGATGTTGTCAGGTTATAAGGCTTGACGCCCTCAGAACTGATCTGACATAATTTTTATGTTTAGTTTCCGGAAAATTTCTGGATAAACCAATACCTTAATTCCTGGAATCCTGCAAAATTTCATTATGACTCGATACAAGCATTTCACTCAAACAAATACTAATATGTATGTTTATTTTATATTGCTATGATTCATGTTCAATTCGTTTTTTAAAACAAATTTAGATTTCCCTTACACTTATCTTTTGCAAAATACCTTTATATGTAGTTAAGACGAAGTTAAAAACAAAATAAAGCATTTTTACAATTTAATTTGAAACATGAACCATTGGTAATAAAAATAAAATGCACATACGGAAACAATAAAATCAAACAAACTAACTAACAAATAAACAAACAAAGCAAGTAAAGCTTGGGTTGCCTCCCAAGAAGCGCTTTTCTTTATTAACGAGTCTTGTAGCTAGACTCAAAGTTACTCTACCCAACGTAGGTGAGTTCCTCGTCGAGGACATCTTTAGGGTTGAATTTGGTTTGAAGTTTCCTATTGGTACGCTCGGTGAGATTTGTCCTCTCAAACTTCTCTCCATCCGGATCATATAATGTCATCTTTATGCCATGATCCATCTCCTTCCCTAGGTGGCCTTTTCCAATTCCATTTGTGTTCATCACCGTCGCTTTTCCACATATTCATTCCTAGGTTAATTGGCAAAACTCCTAGGAAGTCAATCATTTTTCTAAAAATTGAGGATCTTCAAATGGATCCAATTCAGTGTCCCTAGCCAAGAGTTGCTCTACCGTCTGTGTTCGGTTCACAAATTCTTCTTCTAGGTAGAATGGGCGTTGGGGTCCTATGAAGTCTCTATTCACCCATGGTTCGTATCTAGAGGGTCTCCTATTAACATCTACCCAATGAGGCATTGGTTCCTCATGGGTGTCATAGGCGTGTTTCTTAACATCATATACCGACCAAGTTTCTCCTTCTCTTACCGCTATTTTAGATCCCTTACAATCGATCATAGCACTTGCGGTAGCTAAAAATCCTCTTCCTATCAATAAAGGGCATGTAGGGTCGCTAACTGATTGTACAATATTTTGCACGACCAGGCCTTCGATAGTGATCAAAGGATATAGGGGATGTTGTGGTTGAGCCAAGCTTGTGTCTAACCTGAAAATAAGAAATACAAAGACACTACGTTAAGTGATTGCGCAGGGGTTGGGCCCTGCGAACCACCTCCAGCGTGTGATTAAGTATTTGGTATGGAAATTTTAGTGAGAGTATGGTAAAGTAGAGTTGTTAAGATTGCATACCAGACTTGTGGATCGTCTAAGCTATTTATATGGGACAAAAACAGCTTGGAGAGTGCTTACACCTTTTTCGGAGACCATGGGGGCGTCCCATGATAAGTGGCAACCGCTAGGGGTTAGTGTCCCACTCCTCCTGGTTTAGCGGGAGAGCTAAGGAGGAAGATGAGACGTGGGTTAGACTTGGTCTTTCCCATGTTTAGACTTGAGCATTATTCTGTCCTTACATCTCATTGAAGGATACCCCGAAGGGTTTACTCCTTCGACAGGAGAATTCCCATCTGGTAACTAAGTCATTGATGACTAGTTTTACGCCAATAAGAGTGTTAGGAGGCTAGCCAGAGCCTGCGATTATGTAGGTTTCGAGTAGGCCCGAAGGGGAGTCCTTCGACCTACTCGGAGGGTACATTATCAAGCCCCCCAGTCGAAAGTGATGTACATGACCGAGAGTACATTGCTTACGACTCTAACATCTCCACTATATACAAAACAACAATATGTTCAAAAAGTTCAAAAAATACACTTTTGCATAACTAATTGCGCATTAAATGCGGCAATTATTATCTAAACAACTAACAACTAGGGATTTAATAACACAACATTGGTATTCGTAAATGTCTTCTCAAAAACCATATAATCTTTTTGAAATCCGGATGAGTTTAAATCACACTTACACGTGTACGACGCAGATCTAAAGAAGCAGCGATATAAAACGTTTTCACCCCCCAACCCTATATTATTTTACCTCTCCGCCCACAATTATACATAGTCACATATTTTGATAACTTCTCTGATCAAAAGCACGACCCTGCTTTTCTCATTTCCCTCCGTTGAAAAGGTAAATTTTCATCTCTAATCTTTATCTGTTATCATTATGAGTATGAGCGCAAAATTTGTAATCAAAGAGCAAAAATGTACTCTATCAAAAGAGGCTTTACATGAGTTTCTTGAAGATTACCCGATACCTAATAAGTATAAAGTCATGCTTCCCAAAAAACATCAGGCTATCTTTGACGCACCAACTGGTTATGTAGGGCTTTACACTCAAGCTTTCACTTTATCAAACCTAAGAATACCGATTCACCCTTTGATTTTAGAGTTTATGCAGTACTACAAAGTACACATCTCTAGGTTTAACCCTTTCGGCCTGGCCAAGCTCACAACATATATCGTAATGTGTAAAGCCTACGGCTATGAGCCAACACTAAATGTACTTAGGGGTTTTATGAATATGTACCCTGGTGGGAATTGGTTAACTTTAGCTAAAAGGGGAGATGCTGATGTCCCACCATTGCTTTTAAAACCATTTACAAATATATCGGACTGGAAAGGGAGTTTCTTTTATATCCAAGATACAATCATACCTCCGGAGTACCCTACCTTGTTGGATGAAGCATACAGGTTTGAAAAGAGGCGTTTCAATGATGAGCTTCCTTACACTGTTCGAAGGAATCCATTGTACCAACGCCTGGCCCGGCCTGTCATCCAGTGAACGTGCAAACATTCCCCGAGCCTATCCTGTATATGGCTGGTACTGTTGAGCGCTGGGAGGGTTCACCGTTGGAGCCTGAAATTATTTGTGATGGAGAAAGTATGTACATTCACATTTGAATAATTTAAATAACTTATCTGGTGATATTTATTCTTTTCTTCCATATTTGCAGGAATATCTTTCAGGAATTTCGTTGTGGCTGGTGGAGCAAGGGAAACAAGTTTCCTTCCCAAAGATCCTAAAGAGGTTAGCTATGGTGTTGGCTCCCCGTCTGTTTCTGTGAACAACAATGATGTTGATGCCATTGCTGCTGAGCCCATTGCTTCCGCGAAGCCTATCAAATCTGAAAAACCATTGGCCATAGAGGAAGCACCACAACTTGTTGAGAATATCGCTGACTCGGATGATCCACTCTCTGATGAGGATCCTGTTATGATCGTAGGGTCCTCCGGCATAGCCGATAAGGTACGAAGCAGGAAGGGCACAGAGGCAAAAGCTATCAAGGCCAACCCTAAAAGGAAACTTTTGTTACCCATTCCATCTTCTAAGACTACTAGGCAGAAAGGTCTGAAAGGTAAAGCTATTCAGTCTGCGCTACAAGACCTCGATGATGACATCCATGGTCAGTGCAAGTTATATATCGTGTAAAAATGGGTAATACTTTATGTATTTAATAAATGTCTGTTGTGCAGGCTTGCCCAACACTAAGGAGCTTCCAAATGCCCTTGCTTGTCATCAGCTAGCGGAGAAGGTTAACCCTCCTAGTTGGAGGGGAGCCTTGGATAACATGTCCGTGGAGGAGCTATGTGATCTTCATGACAAGAGCTACATGAAGCAAGCAGTTCTAGATAATCACCTAAATGATCGTACGAGGGATCTGATCCATACAGTGAAGGGTGCTAGGGGAAAAATGGATGCTATTCTTGCCAAAGAAAAGAAGAAGGACCAGGAACTTGCTGATCTAAAAGCTAAGTGTGAAGAAGCCATGGAGGAGATTGAGAAGAATCCGTTGGTTCAGCACCTGCGATCTGACATTAAAGATCTTGAAAAGAAGCTCAAAGATGCCCATTCAGAATGTAAGAGGCTTCGTTTAGAGAAGGCAAAGATGGAGGAATACAAGGAGGAGATTGCTACCCTGGAGTCCAAGTGTGAGGGTCTGTAGTCTGGGAGAACAAAGCTTAAAGGAAAAGAAATCAAGCTCCGAGAAGAGCGGGATGGGTTGAAGCGTCAACACAAGGCCCTAAAGAAGGATAGAGCAAAGGTCCTGTCGAAGGTTGTGCCCTATATCGCTATGGAGTTGTACCATAGTGATGAGGTTAGGAAAGTGATAGCAGACTTGGTAAACGCTGTGATGTATCACGGGAAATGCACCACGCTTGAAGAGATATCTAAAACTGGTAAGCCAGTGGACCTATCAAAAGTACCTTACTACCGCTCTACCCATGAGAGGGAGTATGACCATGCCAGCAATGTTCTAGCTATAGCAGAGTACACGTACTCTATCAAAAGAGGCTTTACATGAGTTTCTTGAAGATTACCCGATACCTAATAAGTATAAAATCATGCTTCCCAAAAAACATCAGGCTATCTTTGACGCACCAACTGGTTATGTAGGGCTTTACACTCATGCTTTCACTTTATCAAACCTAAGAATACCGATTCACCCTTTGATTTTAGAGTTTATGCAGTACTACAAAGTACACATCTCTAGGTTTAACCTTTTCGGCCTGGCCAAGCTCACAACATATATCGTAATGTGTAAAGCCTACGGCTATGAGCCAACACTAAATGTACTTAGGGGTTTTATGAATATGTACCCTGGTGGGAATTGGTTAACTTTAGCTAAAAGGGGAGATGCTGATGTCCCACCATTGCTTTTAAAACCATTTACAAATATATCAGACTGGAAAGGGAGTTTCTTTTATATCCAAGATACAATCATACCTCCGGAGTACCCTACCTTGTTGGATGAAGCATACAGGTTTGACAAGAGGCGTTTCAATGATGAGCTTCCTTACACTGTTCGAAGGAATCCATTGTACCAACGCCTGGCCTGGCCCGTCATCCAGTGAACGTGCAAACGTTCCCCGAGCCTATCCTGTATATGGCTGGTACTGTTGAGCGCTGGGAGGGTTCACCGTTGGAGCCTGAAATTATTTGTGATGGAGAAAGTATGTACATTCACATTTGAATAATTTAAATAACTTATCTGGTGATATTTATTCTTTTCTTCCATGTTTGCAGGAATGTCTTTCAGGAATTTCATTGTAGCTGGTGGAGCAAGGGAAACAAGTTTCCTTCCCAAAGATCCTAAAGAGGTTAGCTATGGTGTTGGCTCCCCGTCTGTTTCTGTGAACAACAACGATGTTGATGCCATTGCTGCTGAGCCCATTGCTTCCGCGAAGCCTATCAAATCTGAAAAACCATTGGCCATAGAGGAAGCACCACAACTTGTTGAGAATATCGCCGACTCGGATGATCCACCCTCCGATGAGGATCCTGTTATGATCGTAGGGTCCTCCGGCATAGCCGATAGGGTACGAAGCAGGAAGGGCACAGAGGCAAAAGCTATCAAGGCCAACCCTAAAAGGAAACTTTTGTTACCCATTCCATCTTCTAGGACTACTAGGCAGAAAGGTCTGAAAGGTAAAGTTATTCAGTCTGCGCTACAAGACCTCGACGATGACATCCATGGTAAGTGCAAGTTATATATCGTGTAAAAATGAGTAATACTTTATGTATTTAATAAATGTCTGTTGTGCAGGCTTGCCCAACACTAAGGAGCTTCCAAATGCCCTTGCTTGTCATCAGCTAGCGGAGAAGGTTAACCCTCCTAGTTGGAGGGGAGCCTTGGATAACATGTCCGTGGAGGAGCTATGTGATCTTCATGACAAGAGCTACACGAGGCAAGTAGTTCTAGATAATCACCTAAATGATCGTACGAGGGATCTGATCCGTACAGTGAAGGGTGCTAGGGAAAAAATGGATGCTATTCTTGCCAAAGAAAAGAAGAAGGACCAGGAACTTGCTGATCTAAAAGCTAAATGTGAAGAAGCCATGGAGGAGATTGAGAAGAATCCGTTGGTTCAGGACCTGCGATCTGACATTAAAGATCTTGAAAAGAAGCTCAAAGATGCCCATTCAGAATGTAAGAGGCTTCGTTTAGAGGAGGCAAAGATGGAGGAATACAAGGAGGAGATTGCTACCCTGGAGTCCAAGTGTGATGGTCTGGATTCGGGGAGAACAAAGCTTAAAGGAAAAGAAATCAAGCTCCGAGAAGAGCTGGATGGGTTGAAGCGTCAACACAAGGCCCTAAAGAAGGATAGAGCTAAGGTCGTGTCGAAGGTTGTGCCCTATATCGCTATGGAGTTGTACCATAGTGATGAGGTTAGGAAAGTGATAGCAGACTTGGTAAACGCTGCGATGTATCACGGGAAATGCACCATGCTTGAAGAGATATCTAAAACTGGTAAGCCGGTGGACCTATCAAAAGTACCTTACTACCGCTCTACCCATGAGAGGGAGTATGACCATGCCAGCAATGTTCTAGCTGCAGCAGAGTACCCCTTCCTCCGAGAGGCAACTAAAGACCCAACAGCTTCCGTTGATGCGCTCCTTGCTAAGAAGCCTCGAAGGGCACAACCTCCTTCATCCAGCAAAAAAGGTACCCCTGTCAAGCCTCTATCAGTGAAGACAACTTCTGAGAAGCCTCCATCCCCATTGAACAAGGAATCTATTGTGCAGCCTCCTTCCCCTGGTGACAAGACTAATGTTGAGGAACCTTCATCCCCTGGCAAGGCAAGTCCAGAGAAACCCTCCTCCCCAGTTAATCAGGGAAGTCCCAAGTCCCCTCATGAAGCATGAAGGCTGCACTTTTTGCAGTTATTTGGCCCCAAGGGTGGTGTGTACCCTGTAAAACAGTTAACAATTTGTCCTTCGTGGGTTACGACCCACATCTGAACAATTTTTATGCTTTCTTGCTTTTGAGGCTTCGGCCAAGACAATCTTTATTATCATGTTGATGGCAGTTACTTTCTATGCTAATGTGTTAGCATAGTTTATGAATGAGGGAAGTATATCCCACTTTTGCTATTATTTGTTTCTTCTCTTAACGTTATTGATAAACGTTGTTATGTACTTTAAGGTCATAGTAAGTACCTTCATGAACTGAACCAAGGGTTTCGGCAATCGTATAATTTGACTGCTGACGGAGGGTCGCGACCCACTCCATCTTTATCCTTTTAGTGCAGAGGGCTTTGAATACCCTAAGACTCTTAGGAAAGTTAATGTGAATTGAATGTAATGCTTTTCAAGATAAGGTTATCTTGATATAGTCTTCGAACATTGAACTTTAAGTACTTGGTTGATAAAATCTTTGTTGTATAAAACAAGACAAGAGATTTCAAGGGAATGTATCATATCATTAATTGGGTAGGGAGGATTACATCATTTTAAGAAATGAAAAATAAGACACCTACCATTAATGCTTCTTTCCCCTCATGAGAAGAAATCAATACATGAATGAAAAACCATCTAATTACGAATCCCATATTAGAACTTACGAAGGATAAGTCAGCCCATTCTTGTAGGAGGGTTGCTAGCATGCAGACCCGGCTACTATAGATTTCGGCCTACGTCATTCACCTTCTTCGAAGTAGATGTAAGAAAGGTTCTTCGTTTATTATACTTGAAACTTAAACGGGTAGCATATTACCTAAAGGATGCTACGAACTTTGATTCTTAGAGAGCGACAGGTTGTTACTCCTAGATCATTTTGTTGAAGCTTGCTGCTCCACCCCCGATTCGAAACTAGGTTCAACGAGGCGTTTGCCTTTTTTCTGACTGTGCGAGGTCCTACGCATCTTTAAGTCACCCACTTGATGCTTTTCCCCTCTTTTAGCTTCTAGGGTCTTTTTGTTGGAAGACATGTTTGTTTCATCTACTTCCGCAGGCTCATCAGTATGTCCTTCGAAAGGAACCTCTATCCCATACTCTATATTGTATTCTTCCAATTCTGTAGCCCATTCGACTTTTCTCTGTGATCTATCGGGCTTTTGGAACGTCCATTCAATTGTCTTATCGGTGAGTACCCTGATGGGATGATCCTTGAAGTACCTTCGAAGGTACCTTGTGGCATAGACCATGGCTAAGACTAGCTTCTCTGACTCTGCATAGCTTCGTTCCTCTTCCGGTAAAATCTTACTAACGAAGTATACTGGTATCTGCACGTTTCTTTTCTCTGCAAAGAGCATTGCGCCTACTTCATCAAAGGATGTTGCGACGTGTAGGAGCAAAATTTCACCTCTGACTAGAGCCATAATCGTTGCCAAGATTTCCATGCAATCCTTCCACCGTTGGTAGGCTATTCCGGCTTCCATGCTCCATTGACGAGGTGTTTCGTTGGTGCCTTCATTGCGAGCTTTGAAAGGTGATGGGGGCTTACTGACGTCCTTCGATAAAAACTCCCTTAATGCTTCTAGCTTGCCTTTTAGACCGTGAGTTTTCCCTGGTGATCTTTCCGTGTGCACCTTCGAGGTAATTCTCTCTTTGGCCCGGATCCTTCGTCTTGCGGGTGGATGTTCATTCGACCGTTCTTTCTCAATGCCGAAAGAGCACATTCTTGGATTTGGCTTTAGATTTATTCTCCTTAACTGCACAAAGGTTTCTTCGACATCATAAAGGAGGTCTTCTTTTGTTTTGCTTTGCGTAACCAAGTATCCTTCATGAACTCCCAGGTTTTTACCTAGCTGTTTCATGAAGGCCATTTCTATCAGCTTGTTGTATGTAGCCTCAGTATTCCCTAAACTGACTGGCATTCTTTTGAAACAGTAGGTACTTTTACCTACGTGAAAGGCCATTTTTTCATCATCTTCTGCTGCCATCTGTATCTGATGGCATCCTTTGTCTGTACTGAGGAAACATTCCCAACGAAATTCAGATGATGACCGTCGCTATCCTATTGACAAGTAACTTTCTTTTCGGCAAGCTTTGTTGAGGTCTTCGAAGTTTACCCGTATCTTCCATTCTCCATCCCTTCATTGGGTTGCAATTGGATTAGTGACCCATGGGGGGTTTTCTACCTTTCTGAGTATGCCTGCCTCCGTGAGTTTGCCAACTTCCTTTCGAATAACCATGCTTCGTTCAGGTGTCACATGGCAAGGCTTCTGCTTAGTCGGACCAATGTGTTTGGACTCGTTAAGCTTGTGTTCCATACTAAAAAGCTTGTTGTCGATTGTGAGTGACCTTGGAACCCCTATCATGTCTGAATACTTCCATGCGAACACATCTTCATAGGCTTTGAGCAACTTTTCCAACCTTTCTTGAAAGTGGTTGGAAGTTGCTTTCCGATCACCACCTTTCGTTTGGGATGGGAGTTGCTTACCACGATATGTTCCCCAGCTTCCATACGCTTCGTTGTTTGTCTCGTGGATTCTTGGTTACGTCTTTCATCTCTCCGTCGGTCCTCCTATACACTTCCTAAATAAATAAATAGTTTTATTTCATTTATTTTTATATAAAAGTTTCAATCTTTATTAAGTTTAAGCTTATTATGTCTTATTTTCTCTTCTCTTCTTCACCCTCTAGCTCGATTCAAACACCAAAAGAGATGCATGAGCTTGTTAAGCTCGGCTTATTTTTCAAATAAGCCTTGACATCCCTTAAGTTTGAGAGCACTTTTCTTTATTTTTTTTAGCTTGTTAGATAGTTTATTAATTAGATCTATTAGTTTTATCAAGTTTTTTCATAAAAAGTTTGCATCTTTATTAATTCTTCTTCTAAAAATAGCTTATTTTCTTAGATCTATTAAGTTTTTATCATAAAGTTTTAATCTTTTAGCTTTTTCTTAGGTGTTTTGATAATAGAGTTTGTAGCTTTCTTAACCAATAAGCTCTTCCATAGCTTATTTGGCCATTATTATTGCTTATTCCTAATAAAGTTTTGATTTTTCTTTGTTTCTCATCATTTCTACCGCTAAGGCCGGAGCTTA
>LBNU01026430.1:19062-36343 GCA_014162995.1 Artemisia annua | reverse complement strand
GACTATCACAAGTATGTATCTTTTCCCATTAATCGTTTGTACTCGCATTGGTCCACATAAATCCATATGAAGAAGTTGAAGAACATGATCAGTGCTCGGTTCTGGTTTGGTGGTGAGGTGTGCACGTTTGCTCTTTCCTTGTTCAAAAGCGGGACATAGGTGATCTTTTGCATATCAGAACCTTGGAAGACCGTCAACTAGTTTATGATGAGCAAGATCAGTCATAGTTCGGAAGTTGAGATGTGACATGCGTTGGTGCCATAACCAGGATTTTGTCGATTCAGCCTTTGAAAGTAGACAAATGGGAGAGGAAGTGGTCATGTCGGACATCGAAATTGTATATAGACTGTTTGCACGTGTGCCGGACATGAGATCATTTCCTTGTAGATCACGAACAAAGCATGTTTTCTCCCTGAATGCAACTTCCAGATCACCATCACAAAATTGACCAACAGAAAATAGATTGTGACCAAGGCCTTCAACATAGTAAACACGACTAATTTCGATATTCCCACTGACATAGTCCCCATAGCCCATAATTGCAGCGAAATGATCATTCCCGAATCTGATAGTACCAATGAACTTTGAGACAAAGTTTTTTAATAGTTTGAGATTGCCTGTCATGTGTCGAGAGCATCCGCTATCAACAATCCAGAGAACAATTTGCACCACCTGCATCACATGAAAGAGACGACGATGGTACAATGGTAAGGGTGGAACCCGAAGAAGTTGTGGGTTCCGTTGGGTTAGAAGCACACATGTTAACAATTTTAGGAATCCATTTAAAGTTATGTGTCCTTTGTAACCAACGTTGCCAATTCCAACTAGATTTAGCCTTCTTTATATCAAATTCAGTGACAGTTGGCATGATCCTAGAGGTATTGTTCGCAACTACTGGGTTGACTATATCATTCTTAGAAACTACACAGGGCATAAGTCCTAGCACAGATTTAGAAGCATTAGTGGGCCTAGATTTTCTGCCTAATGTACGTTTCTTAAGACGAGATAAAAGAGAATTTGCAACACATTTAGAATGATCACCAGATAACATACTCTTACGACAAAACACACATGAAGCATCAACTTTTAAAACATTCAAAGGTTCATCATTCGTTACACATAGATTAGAATTACAATTTGCCAAATCAGTATCTAAATCTAGTGCAGGATGAGTCTTATTCAAAGTCCTAGGGTGTTCTTCTACTTCAGAGGCTTCTAGTGTCTCTCTTCTACGTTGCAAAATCCTATTCTTCCATTTCATTCGTTTATGCTTGGATCTGCTAACGCTATGAGTGGCAACTATTCCTGTAGAAGTGGAAGGATCCAAATTAGACTTCTTAGTGTGTTGTGCTATATTTGTTATGTCTAATGAGTACATTCCTGGAGCAATTACATTAGTGTTGACAGATTTTCCTTTTTCAAGCTTACGTATTTTCTCTTTCAACTCAATGATAATGTGCATTTTATCTTGAATTTCACTGTCGAGTTTTCGGTTAGAATAAAAATATTCATCATGACTGTTTTGCCAAAAATCTGTAACTTCTTGCAATTCTGCAATTTCCTTTTCATATTTCGAGATTTTACTTTTAAGTTCCTCGTTTTCATTTTGAAAAGTTGTGGAAGTTTTAAGACTTTGTAATTCCAGTTCGAAATCAAGACTTTGGTTTTGACACCATTCAAGCTTTTTATTGAGTTGAGAAATCTCATTTGAAAGTTTGTTTTGCACATCATCGTTGTGTTTTCGAAGATTAACGTTTTCATCTTTTAGTGTCTCAATTTGTTTAGATAACAACTCAATATCATCACAGTGATCATCAATAAGCATAGAAGTACCAGATTCATAAAGAGAATTCATAATCACAGAAATTATATCAGCACTAAGAACATGTTCCAAGAGTCGATCAGCTTCTTTTGTAAAAATTGATTTTGACGTTTTTGATTTAAAATCGCTTGTTCAGTTTCTTGAAACACATTTATGATGGTTTTGACTTCCTTGTTAAGTTCCTGTTCCCATCTCTTAGCATATGAATGCAAACGTTGAAGACTTGGAGTAAATTGAGTTTGTAACATTTCCCTTCTTTCTTTCGCAACAGGAGAAAGAAAGTTGGCAACAGTGAGTTCAGAATTCTTTTCAACAGCATATTCCAATGATTGGATCTCAGTTGTGAAATATTTATAGTACTGAAAGAAAGTAGAATCAGTTAACATGCTTAGTTTGTTTTGTAACTCGGTGTTTTTCTGAAGTGTTGTCTCTAAGCATGTTTCCTTATCTGCTTTTGCTTTGAAAAAATTGAGTTGTGTATTACAATGCTCAAGTTCTCTTGTTAATGCAACGTTTTTGTCTCTCAACTTTGCATTCAGTGCTTGACACTGAATATTTTGATTTTGGCTGGTCATAAGTAACATTCTTCATTCTGCATCTGAATCAGACAAAAGCTCATGTTGTTCAAGTTGATCATTCTTATCTTGTGTAGTGGATATAATTGTTTCATCAAATGTAACAACTGGGTTTATTGGATTATCATCAAATAACACCGCTGTGGACATTTGATCAGTTATATGAGTAGATAACATAGAATCAGATTGAACAGCTTGTGCAATGTCTGAGATAGAGTTAGATGGAGAACCACTGTCATGTATCAGGCATGGATAAGAATCATTTGCTTGATACAGATCATCAGTGTCATAGATTGGACTGGAATCACTTACCTGGAGTTCATGTGTGCCAGCCATTAAAAGCATATCAATAGTTCCATGTGAGTTATCCATGACAGGAGAGGTAAAGTTAGTCATTCCATGATATCTTCCAGATGTTGTTTCCATGTGAGTAGTATCATCTTCAAGCTTAACCAAATTTGTCAGTCGCGATTCCAGATAGCTCTGAAGAGTGATTTGTGGAGCAGGAAGGATGCTTTTCATGAACTTCCTGTGGAGAAAAGACTGTAGAAGCTGATTCATTCGTAGGTCTTTGTGTGGCTGATGCATGATTTCAAGATGTTTCCACATTTCATGAGCACAAGCTTCAAAATCCAAGGTAGAGTAGATGGAATTTGGAAGACCTAGAGTGATGTACCAACTTGCTTGGTAGTCAGCAGCATGTTGGTCTAGGTCATGGCCAGTCAAAGTGTCTTTTGTTTGTAGTTCAATGAAGCCTGTTGAGTCAACAATGAATTTCATTTGATATGGTCCTTGAAGAATGGATTTCAGTATGAGATCAGCGTGTGGACGAACAGCAACCCATTGTAAGAATCGTCGTTTGCAAGTAGTGTAGTTTCCATTAATCAACATAGGAGGATATGATTCATTACCAAAGTGTAGTATATGATGAGGGTCGGTACTGTGACGTGGAGTGTAAGGAGAGTTTGAGTACGGTAGTTGAGACATGATGAAAGACTTGTGTTAAAAAATAGATCTTGTAGAAGGTATAAGTGTTATGCCAAGCCTTGAAAACTATCCCAAGTTTTTTCTCGAAACTTTGTTGAAGAATATCTCGAAAAACAGTCAATGTCCAAAGTTCTCGAAAGTTGACCAAAGATCTCAAAAGTTGACCAAAGTTCTCGAAAATGTAAGTTATCAAGAAATTTTGGGGAAAATTTTCGAGAATTTTTGTTCTATGGAATTTAGCGAAGTTCTCGAAAGATTATGAAAAGATTTCGAAAATTTTCCAAAGATCTCGAAAACTAAAAGATTTCGAAAGATTATAAAAGATCTCGAAAGTTTCACAGTTTCGAGAAAAATTTCCACAAATTATCGAGATTCTACAATCGCGATAATATCCAACAAGTCGAAGTGTTTTCTTTCTTATACAAGAGAGAAAAGCACTGAGTAACCAACGAAAAAACCTTAGGAGCAGTAACAAAAGATCTCGAAAGATTGGGGTTTAAGATTTCGAAAGTTTGTCAAATTTTGGCAGATTTTTGTTTTTGNAAAAGATCTCGAAAGTTTCACAGTTTCGAGAAAAATTTCCACAAATTATCGAGATTCTACAATCGCGATAATATCCAACAAGTCGAAGTGTTTTCTTTCTTATACAAGAGAGAAAAGCACTGAGTAACCAACGAAAAAACCTTAGGAGCAGTAACAAAAGATCTCGAAAGATTGGGGTTTAAGATTTCGAAAGTTTGTCAAATTTTGGCAGATTTTTGTTTTTGTAAAAAGAAATCCAAAAACACGTTTTTAATCCAAGATTCTTGTACAAGTAACCTTAAAATGATGAAATCTTAAAGAAAGTTGCAAACTTTTACCACTTTTCAAAACATTGAAAAATTTCGAAAAAGGGTACAAAAGTATGAATTGAAATTTTTTATGAAAATTTGAAACTTTGTTGGTTGTTTGAGTTTGTAACATACGTTTTGATGAAAAAGATGTGATAAAAACATGAAACAAACAAGAAAGTAACAAGCTTTTATAAAAAATAACGATTAAAAAAGCAGTTTTGGGACGTTAGCAACAAAAACAAAAAACGTACACCTTCTTTTGGCGATTGATACCACTTGTTAGGTCACCATATTATAAACACAAGTATAGATTTGATAGAAATGAGATGAGAAATAGAGTTTGGTTGATTAGATCAAATATGAAGAATAAAAGTGCAAGAGTTTCCTTATGATATTGAAATAACCAACAAGAGAAAGGGTTTACATGATGTCCTATTTATAGGAGAGGAGCTAGGGCAACATCCCTTCTACTTCCTTTCTCTTAAACGTATGGGCCTAAAGCCCATTGGACGAGTATTGGACTCATCCTTAAACATTACAATATTAATTAACTTAGCAACCTATTACAAATGTTGAAATAACCGAGACTTGACTTAAACGATGAAAACTTAGGTTCTAACAGAGGACACAAAATATCTATAAAGGAAGGCAGAGAAGCAGTGTGGAAAGATATGTAGTTTTACTTAGTTAAATTTTCATGTAAACTTAGCTAAAAAACCAATTTCAGTTTGTAAACTTAGTTCTAGAAGTGTAATCTCAGTGTTTTTAATGCAATAGAAGTTTTCTTAATATCGATTTTCAGTTTCTCTTGTGAAGTTCCAATTTAGAATTTTTAACTCAAATTATCATTTGAGCCTTATGCTTGTTTAAAGCCGCTATATACTGTTCCATAAGCTCAACTGAGCTTATAGATAAGTTTTAAAACAATTATTAGCAGTGAAATCAGTTGGTACTCAAAATATTAGAAATTACTCAAAAATACAAGAATAATTAGCTTAAAATAAAAAAATCAGAAGAGAAGAAGATTGAATCATGGAGCAAGGTTTATTATGGATTGCCTTAGGTTAGAAGCTTCATGGGAAGCTATAGGTGTGATTATTGGTCCTTGGTTCTCAGTTCTTAGCTTGGATCACTTGTAAGCTTATCTTTCAATTTTTGGCATTTAACTGTTACCATGCTTATGGTTGTGCTTATCTGTAGTTTTTTAGCTCTATTATCATGTTGGAATTTGTTTGATGTTATTGTGTGATCAGTGGCTTAGTTAAAATTCATATTCACATCTCTAAATATCTAACTGTCATATAGCATAAACATAGCATAAGTTTTAAATGGACTCTATCTCAGTGTATTTTGGTTCTTATAAGCCTAATATAGCAAGATTGATCAGTCTGAATAAGAATCATAGGCTAAATAAGTGTTAAGCTTTGGAAATCATAAAATCACTCTTTTAAAGGAGTGTTTGGATCATGTTTGATCTCTGTGCTCAAGTGAGTATTTGTTGTTATCTATGGTTCATTCATGTCACTTAAGGTCATATTAGCTCAGATAAAGCATAAAAACCTGTTGTCATAATATTAAAAATCAAAATCACCCTCTAATCTCATTTGCTTGTTAACTGTTAGTATTTAAGGGACTTGATCTCATCATATCATCTCATTAGTAGTTTATCTAGCTTAATTTCACCTCTAATTAGCTTAATATAACATAATAAGTAATTAGGACTCAGTAGAAATCCATAAAAGTCAACTTATGTGTTTTATCTAAAAAGTCAAATTCATAGTAAGTTTCATTTATTTAACTAGTAGAATTTCTCTTGGTCTTAATATTAGGATTTAGGTTGTAATTTTCTTGGATAATAATATTTAGCTGCTCATATTTAGTGGAATATTTTTATTTATTTTTATTAACCTAGTTAAACTGCTTATTTGCTGCTTTTCTTTTAGCACTTTTTAGTAAAATTCCCCTGTGCATAGGCTCACAAGCCTGTTTCTTAGGCTTTTATCTTGTTCTCTATTTAGCCTTAGCTTGTGATTGTTGATGTTTTGATAAGACCTTCTGGCCAGCTTACTATGCATGTGCTTCTTGTCCTCATTTATGCTTATTCATCTGCTTATTCATGTCTATAAGATCTTGTCAACTAAACCTTTACATTGAGTCATCAGTGTAAAGTGCTCTTTTCATAAGCTCATAAAAAGCTTTCTATTGAACTTGAGCTTGTGTGATTTGGTTCTTTGAGAAGCTCATCCACCAGTTTCTTTGATTCAGAGCTTGTTGTGCATTTTCTAGCTTATTTTATAAGCCTGCTTGTAGNAAGTTCTAAATTTTTTGTCTTTATTAAAGTTACTTAAAATCAGTGTACAAATAGTTTTGTAAAAAGAAAATCAAGAAAAAAAATCAATTTTAAAATAAGTGATAGCTTCTATTTAAGCCATTTGGCTTATTTTTAAGCTTTTTCATTAAGCACTTTCCATTTTTATAATTTTCCTAGGTTCCTGTACTTATATAATATTTATAGAAAAAGTTTCATATTTATTAGTGTTTATTTAGTATTTATAATAAATCAAAATAGTTTAAATAATAATTAAATAAGTAATTAATTAATAATAAATAGATAAAAAGTGTAATAAATATATTTTCAGTTTTAAAATACGTTTTAAGTTATTTTAGATTTTTATAAGTTAAAATTTCATTTTTCTAGTTTAAATTAATATTTAATTGTATTTTAGTGTAATTTAAATAGTTAAGAAATAGTTATTAATTAATAATAATTAATTAAATAGTTAAATAAATATTTTTCTTTTTCTTATAATTTTGTTTTATCATTAGGTTTGTAAAAAAGTCATTTTCATATTTGTAGGATTAATTCTGCTTCATTTTCACTTTTTATTTAGTACGTTTACGTTTATTTAAACCTAAACGTACATTTCCAAGTTCTTTTACGTTTTTAGATTATCTGATCTTTCGTATTTGTTGATATAGCTTAGTTAAGCTATTTTCACTTATGTTCTTTTAGTGTAATCACCCAATCAATTAATTTGTTAAATCCTTTCAATAAAACTTGATCACAAAACGTTCTAAACACAATTTCACGCTTCTCTAGGATATAACGACCCAGGAATAACACTATACTCCAGGGAGATCATGCTTAAGTAGTTTGACTTATTTGACCAATATCCTTGGTCGATTTCAGTTGACTGTTTAGACACTATCAGACACTTTCTGATGTTTTATACGGATCGAGTACCATTTATATCTATACACTTTATAAATCAATACACTTTATAAATCAATATGTAACACTTTTGTTTCATACAACACAATGCTATATATACAGTGACATATTTCATACAACACTAAAATAATAATCATATACAATAATTAATATTGTCGTAGTTTGACAAATTTATCCCATGTAAAATAAGTAAAATACATTGTCGGGTAATAAGAAAATCGATCTAATTACAACCCTAGAAATCTTTTGATATCTTCTTTGCAAATCTCCACTCACAGCTTGAAGCAGACCAAAACAACGTTGCCTGCTACACATGAAGATGATATGCAATTAGTTTTTGCCTTCATACTATGGAATAAAAAGGCTAGCTACCATATATTCAGTTAATATAATATTAACTCTTATAAATCTACAACACACATATGAATCACTAAAACCTTATAGCATCACCATAAGTTAAAATTCAACAAAACAAATAAGGAAAAGGTATTGTTAAAACATATTATCATGAAGAGTAGATACTGGGTATTGTGTATTCTCATTATTGTATAGTTGCAGCAACATAAACCATATTGCAGCAACATAAATTGAAGAAATGTTTGTGCTTTCTATAATATCATACTTGACACCTTTTGTTTGTGAAAGTTACATACAGTGGGAGGTTAGGTTTGGTTATGTAATATTTGTTCATATTTGGGTCAAAACGAGCTCATGTCTAACTATTCGGGTTTGGGTTTGGTGACCTGCTCATTAATACTCTAGTGGTATGTACACATAAGTGGGGATAAGCTAGTTTATGTTTTTGTCGAACTCAAATACTACATTACTTAGAACTAGATATTAGTTTCATATTGTCGTAATTGGAGTTGTTATCTATTTCAGCTTACATGAAGTGCTGAGAGGTTTATGGGGATGGGGCGTTGTGAAACGATTATTATATATTACCATGTAATATCATCTAATGTTCCTATTCTCATTGAACAAAATTAATATAACACTAAGTCTATAATATAATTGCCTTTCAGACAATTACTAATTTCATCCGGATAGCGAAATACATAAATTGCAGGTTGCCAAATCTAAACTAACACTACATATGAAAGTCACTCATACTACTGCAACATGTAGTATCAAATAAAATATGAGTGAGGAATTTATACCTTTTACCAAACATGATATATGTTGAAAATAGTCAAGCAACTCCATGAGGTGATTTTTATGTATGCTTCTGCACCGCATCTTCAACTAACTTGTCTCATTAGTTGTCACTTTCTTTGTGCATTGCTTCTAATTCAGCCATATTTCTTTCATGATCTTCTGCTTGCTCAAGCTTCTTCTATTCATGATCCTCTTCGATCACTTTTGCATCTCAACCAACTTAAGACTTTGTAGTAACCCATTAGCTCCCCCGGGAAACATAAATGATGCCTCTCTACCATTCAACTTCTTATCAACTTATCAGTCATAATTCTACCACAAATTCTATGGTAAAAATTATCCAGAAGCACTTCCATCTTCTAAATCCTTGAAGTTCTTCCATTAGTTCCTTCATTATTCTGCAAGAATGAATTATAAAAATTTACCAGTAATTAATGGTATGATTAAAGGGATATGGAGTCAAAAACAACGCTTAAGCACAGGTTAAAGAAACATGGCAAATGAATAAGGGAAATTATACTCTAGGGCTCTAGGCCTTTACTGCTCTAAAAAAATTACAAACCAATACCTGATGCACCTATCCAGTGTGTTGTCCACAGTGCACAGATGGTTTCCCCATAACTAAATATTAATATGTCAGTATTATCTTACATTTATTCTTGAAGTTCACCATGTGTAGCAGCATATACATGTCCTTCTATCATTTGGCGTGTTCGCTCAATATAGTATCGTGGAACGATATGAGAAGCAGGAATAAAGAACAAAACAATTACAAAGTATCATTTCTCATGAACTCTTGCGAAACTTTTTGGACCACGAGTGTGGATGTTTTTGTTTAAACATCCCTAGATATATTGCGATTACACAACGCTTCAGTACTTACATTATTTGAGTGTACATAAATCAAAGGACAAAATGATAAACAAATCCTAGTAAATAGTTTATCTACCAAATTGCTCTCACCATTTTATTGCTCGAAGCCTCCAAGGGCAGGCATCAACAAAGTCAATAAATTCAAGCTACCATCTTTGTAACCACCCTATGTTGTGATTTAGATGTTAGATGCGAACTTTAATTGGATTGTATACGAGGTTTAATCGCTCTTGACCAATGGCTTGAATGGTTAATTTTTTGTTGTTGTATAATTGGAAATGCAAAGTCAAAGTTGGGTGGTTCTTTTTCTACTACTGAATTTGAATATAATTTAATCCTTAATAATCATGTTACATAAGCACATCAACTACTGAATTCGAATAAACATGCAGAATCATTTATAACTAAATTTTGTTGATGCAATTAAAATAAATCTGGCAATTTTACCTGTGATGGCGACTAAGACTACGCTCGTTGAGAGAGATGCCGGCGAAAGAGAGTTTGCGTTTTTTATTTGAAAGAAAGAGAGTGGATAGATTTTGGGAATTGTGTGAGAGAATACAGGGGAAAAGGTAGTTTTGCTCTCGGTTATTGCTTTAACCAGTGGGTACCGTTGTCCCGTTCTGCTGGTGCCGTTCTCCAAAAATACTGGCACATCAGCAAAACATTGAATAACACCCGAAAATCTTTGGCATCACATTTTGTGCAGTTACCGTTGGCACCAGAAAATGTGGTGCAGTTCTCGGTTATTGCTTAAACCAGTGGGTACCGTGGTCCCGTTCTGTTTGTCTCTCAAAAAATCCAAGCTTCTTTGTGAGGACATCATGAGAGGCTATGGCGTGAGGGTGGGTGTGGGATTCACGTAATATGTCAGCATTATAGGTTGGCGCGAGGGGCAATAACGCTCCATATCGAGCCCTTTTAAAGATTCAAAAAGTGTCACCTTAAAAAACATTTTTTAACTCCACAATATATATGACAAGTTTTTAAATAATTGCCTTAATAATAAAAACCATCTAGTAGTTTCCAAACGTGGACAATATTAGTGGATACCTTCAGCTTCCTTGTACGGGCATTCAGGAAGAATGATCATGCTGAACAAATCAAAAGGTCACGTGTTCTAACTGTTCTTGTAGTTAGTTTTAGGTTGTAACACTTGCATGGACCCGTGGCTAGGGTTTATAGTTAATATGCCACATATTAATCTGTTAATATTAATTAGTTACGTGTAACCTAAATCAGTAATAAAAAAAACCTCTACACTTTCAACTAGTTCTATATGAGGATTTAGTAGTGAAGTGTGGTTTGCAAAACAAGCTTTTCAACCTTCAAGGCAGTGTTTTTAACCGTTGTAGTGTATTAGGGATAGTTTGGGGGCTGATCATCATGGAATGGTGATGTAAGCTCGTAAAATATGACTAAATAGTCTATGAATTACAAAAATATTGTTAGGGCTTAATGTAAATTATATTGGCCAAATGTAAAATAAAATGTTATTTTATATTCAACTCTTAAACTTTTAAAAAATTTCCTTTTTTTTCTTTTTTTTCTTCTTTTTTTTTGATATATTTTAGTTATTATTTCTTTGCACAACTCAAACACCAATTACTTAGGATTATTTTGTTATTCAATTTTGACCAGACCATATGATAACGTCTTTTTTTTGGTAACCGTGATTTTTGACTTTACTGCCGACTAATCTACGGGTTGAACCAAACTGCCACACAAACTAAAGCAAGTAAAGCCCTCATTTTAAGGAGTTTTTCATGACCGTTTTAGAGTTATTTGCATCTAGAGTTAATTGAACTTGAGAACTCACACATGTTACTATGATAGTCACACGTCATTTTGCCACTAAGCTACTCCTGAGTGTTTCAGTTTTGACTTTTGATCCATCTGAATTATATTTAAAGATTTTTTTATTTTATTTTTTCTAAAATGCTTTATTGTTTTATTTTCTTAGACTATATGATGATTATACCTAGATATAGTAATTTGAGACCTATTGGTTAAACATGGGTTTAGTTGGTTAAATATCTATTAGGGGATAGGTCTAGTTGAGTTTATCCAAATATTATGGATGGGCCTAATTGATTATTTGATAGAAAGTACGATTATATAACAATTATCCAACGGGTATAAGCAGGTCTAACACGTCAAATTTATTTTATACTTTTTCGATATTTTTCTCAAAAACATAATAAACTATTTTGAAAATGACCAAAACCCATCTAGACCCGGACGGCCAGACCCATTTAGACCCATATTTCTATAAGACCCATCTAGACCCGGACCTGGTTAAACCTAAACCCATCTAAACCCGTGACCTGCACCTCTACTTATACCTATTGTAATTATAGATATTCAACTAAACGTGGTTAGTTGGTTACACTAAAGTGGTGTTACAATAAATTGTCCATATAGAACATTTCTTGAGGCCTAGGGTTCCGAGCAATTTAAAATACTAATATAACTTTAGCCTGTTATTGGGCTAGATGTGGCCCAAAGATGGAGTCCAACAAGGAAAAAGGAACGGCTTTCTCATGCCTACAACTACTACGCATATCTCTTCGTATTCTCATAGTAGCGAGCTGCTTCCAGAACTTATCAACCGACATCAAGGGTTAGGTTTCTAGATCTGGCTTGCAGGGGCGTAGCCATGAATTTGTTTTTGGGGTGGCAAAAAAATTAAAGGACGCTAACAAGTGTTAAAAAACATCATAATATATAACTATGTAAAATGTTGCAACAAATTTGTTAATTTAGTGCTTTAGTTGCACACGTCGCCCATCCGCATTATTAAAATCATCTAAAAGTGAATCTAAACTGTTAACGATTATTTATTTATTTAGCCAATGATACGCGGGATTGCGACTACGCAACAGGTTTTACCTCTCAAGGGATCTTGAGAAGCTTGCAATCCCACCAGGCAGTGTACCTGACCGATGTAGTATAGTGTAGTGGTAAGTACGGGGGATTGATCGTTCTCTCACAGGGAATAGTGTTCGTTAGGTATGAAAAACTACTCTAATAGGTCTAAGGATGAGGGATGATTATTTTTGTATTTTTATATTTTTTGAAAGCAAGTAAAATCTCGGGTTTGAAGGAGTGGGCGGAATTAGTTGCTAGTCAACTAACCCAAAAACTACTATTGCAAATAAAATAAAATAACAAGAAAATAAAAGGTTGTGAAACTTATATGGAGACAAGTGTGTTTACTTAGATTTCCTTACTCCCTAACTATCTTTTACCGGTTAATTAGTGTGTATTAATTGCGTGGATGACGGGTGTATTCCTTAATACCATTCGTGGGGTGGCGTACGTACTTCCCCAACTCTATAAGCTCCTACTTCACTCCTATGTCGAGCCTGCTAGAAGCTCCTAACATGGGATCATTAGAATTCGCTCATGCATTAAATACAACCATAAAAACCTAGTACGCATTGGTTCATGTTTCTTAAGACGTTCAAGCAAGTTACCGTATAGGAGGTTAGCCAGTTTTCTTAAGCCTAACATCGATAAACAATCATCCAATACAAGTAATAACACACCAACAACCAATAATCAATAGTTAGGTTTCATTAGATCTAAGCAAACACAAAATAAATCTAGCCTAGCATGTTAATTGAAAGACAAGCATAAGATATAATTAACCAACACATAGACATATTGATTAATTTGAATGGAGACTTATCTTTAATTGAACATGGAAGAATCAAGGGTGAAAAACCCTTGAAAAAGCTGTCAAAGTCGTCTAGGGTTTGTTCCCAAAAAGTTGCACACAAATGAATAAAAATAGAAAAGTATATATAGAAAATACACTCTGACGGCGTCAGCTCGCCGCCATTAGGGTTCTCGGATGTCCTAGATCGACTTCTGACGCCGTCACTTGTAAACTTGCTCTGGGCCGTCTCTCTTTAACATTACACCTGACGGCCTAGGATCCCTAACACCTGACGTCGTCAGGTGTAAACATCACATTTTCTTCTTAGGGCGTCACGTATAGTTAGAATCCACTCCTTTGTCTTGGTTGTCTGACGGCGTCATCTTGTGACTCTGACGCCGTCAGGAAGGATTTCCAGCATTCTTTTGAGACTTTGTCGTTTTGTTCACTTTATGCTCCAAAAAACGTCTAAAATGATGTGTTTTCCAGAATTCTTCTCAAAAGTACCTAAAATGACAAAAGGAACGATTTAAGGTAATATTTGATCATATTAACACGAATTAGGGCTTAAATGACCCCCTAATACGGGTACACTTTTCACCTCATCAAATACCCTTACACTTGAGATTTGCTTGTCCTCAAGCAAATAGGCTTTTATTCCAATCAAAATATGAGTTAGGGGTCATTTAACACTAATATAAAAGTAATTACAGCAAATAGTTACTCGACCCTAATCATAATAAGCACGGAAATCATACACCAGCACCTCACAAAAATTGTTTGGATACTCTCATCTCTCGGGTGTTATAAACCTATACAACTACATTTGAAATGGAATAAAATCACTCACTACCTGTCATAGCAAATAGATTACCATAGGCTTGGGAGAGGATCAATTACTCCTCCACTAGGCGTAAGCACCTAAGATAAACTATCAAAGAGGGCTTTCCAAAGGGTTATAATGTAAGGTGTAGGGATATGATAAACAAGATTTGGTTGGAATAAAGGGTAGTTTACTGGTGGCAAGGTAATTATCATGATCAAATACATGTACTATACAATGTTGCTAAGCCAAGACTCGACTCAACTTAAGCTAAAAATGAAATAACAAAAACATAAACAAACATAAAAAGAAACGGGATGGTAGTCCGTATGTTTTTTCTACTTCTCTTTTTCTCATTTTTTTTGTATTTTTCTTGGTTTTTTTATTTTTTTTTTATTTTTGTTATTTTTTTTTTTTTGCATACACTCTTGCCCTACCATCCAAAATAATACATCATAGGGGCCTCGGTTCTCCCCTTACACTTGAACTTTTACATACTTTACAAATAACTAATCTAATGACTCGAATTAAGATAATCGAAAAACTTGGAGTACTTTTTAAAATATTTAGCACATATGGGGGTAATAATGTTGTTCTTCCCCATTACTCCATTAAACTAGTACTTTACCCATGAGTCCCAATCGTCCAAAAACAATATGTACAAGATATGACTCGACTTTGCAACCATGTAATCAATTAGATAATTAACAAAGGGTTTAACACAAATGTTGTCACAATAATGCACTAAAGATGAGTGCATACAAGGTAGGCTAAGGCGATTTGGGTGTACATTTAAGTGGGGTGTAAGAAATTCTCACTTTGAGTAAGATGCTCAAAGGTCAAAACGAAAAGATAGGCTCTGAGGGCTGTACTAGAGGTATCGTGTACCAAAAATGGGTAAAACGCAAAGGGTGTGGGAGAATTACTTGACCAATGTAGCCAATGTAATTATAACAAAAACACGGGTGTAAAACAAGGGGTTAATCCTAATACCTCTTATCATGTAGTAGATCTAACTACACGAATGTAGTCTCACTTGTGGATTTGAGATGGTCCTAACGCAAGTTCTAGAATCTAAGTGCTATCGGTACACACATCATAGCATAAATGATTTTCCTACCAATTCTAGGGGCGAACCTCACATATTTGGGGTGGAAATTTTTTTTAGTGGTACGGTTTTTTGTGCTAGTCATATAATTTCCTATCCATGAGACGCTTATTAGGACCAAAGTTTCACTTCTAAATGTTGTAAAAAATTTTAAATTGGCGCTAAAATTGCCCTAACAAATATTTCTCTCGGTTTTATTACAAATTTACTATCAAACAAACAAAAATCAAGCGCAATTGCATTCTCTAAGGTGTCTTCATTTCCCCCCCTTACACTTAAACCGAACATTGTCCCCAATGTTCACATAAAAGATGTAAAAGTAATGAAAATTAAAGAATGAAACAAATACTCCCCTGATTCGTTTGGTGTGGATAGTGAGGTAACGTGGTTAGATCTTCTTCCAAGAAAGATGAACGCTCAAAGCTTCCCTTCCGAAATATAAATCATCTCCTTGTCCAAAATAACCTGTTAACCTGAAAAACAATAAAGGCGAACCTCGCGTAAAATCGGCGGTATAATCTATAATAGGATCTAATGCTTGTGGAATGAATGTTTTTGCAGAATTCCTGGAGATTATAAGTTAGAGAATTAACAAATCTTTCAAAAATTTCAGAAAATTACTGCCTGACGCCGTCAGGTTGTAAGGCCTGATGCCATTAGAAATGATCTGACAGAATTCTCAAGTTAAGTTTCTGGAAAATTTCTGGAAAAACTATACCTTACTTCTTGGAATTCCTGCCGAAACATCATTATGACTCGATACAAGCATTTGACTCAAACAAGTACTAATATGCATGTTAATTTACATTGTTATGATTCATGTTCATTCGTTCTTATAAACCGATTTAGATTTCCCTTACACTTATCTTTTGCAAAATACCTTTATATGTAGTTAAGACAAGGTTAAAAACAAAATAAAGCATTTTCACAAGTTAGTTTTTGAAGCATGAATCATAATCAAGAAAAATAACATACATACGGAAACAAATAAAATCAAACAAACAAACAAATAAACACAAAGCTTGGGTTGCCTCCCAAGAAGCGCTTTTCTTTATTAACGAGTCTTGTAACTAGACTCAAAGTCACCGTACATTACGTGACTCCATCGTTGGTCATGGTTTCTAGGTCATCTTCTTGTCCGGTTTTATAATCCGGTCCTAATTTCAAACAATCCTTGTAAAAACCGAATATCCTTTCCATGACGTAGTCCACTCCCCTACGTCTATTCTTATCATTCCTAGAGTAGACAGCTTGCTTGTGCTCCTTCTCAAGGTTTGACAAAAGTCGGTATTGCTCTATCTCATAAGGCATTTGGTAAGCTACATCATCGTTCTCGTCCTTGAACCTAACTATCTCTAGAGATGGGTCATAGTTCATCTTAGAGGCCTCAACAAACGGCTTTCCAAAAACTACTTGAGTTAAGCATGCATCTATTACCGGGCGAATGTCCTCAACAATCACAAAGTCGGCGATATAGGTGAAATTCCCTATGCAGACATGTAGTCCCCTAACTCTACCTACAAAATTGCTCACCCATCCCGTGCTAGGAAATGTCCTAAGTCCCAGTTGCTTTTTCATTATAAGATTGTAGTGGGCTCTAGTCATGATGTTTATGGGAGACTTAAGATCTATGAAAGCTTTCCAAACATGCAAGTGACCTATATAGCATGGTATGTTAAGGTTGGTAGGGTCACCGGTTTTGATGATTGGATTACCTAGGAAGTATGGTGTCTCGGGGTCATTGAATAGATCCTTATGGTATGCCCGCTCTTCCCTAGTTAGTAACCTATTGAAGTAGTCCTCTTCATCATCTACTTCTTTAATCTCACTTTTCCTAATTTCCTTATCTACCTCGACTTTCTTAACCTCATCCTTAGGTTCACTGTTATCCTCACTCCTATCAATTGGTTTAATGGTGACTACGTTGATGAAGTGGACATGTTTGGATGAAGAAGGGTCTTTAACTTGGGGTCCGCTATTTGTGTTCCTAGTGTCCTTATGTGGAGGTGATAGAACTTGGTTATTGAGGGCTTTCAATAAGTTGTCTGTCTTATTGGTCATCTCCATTTGTTGTTGATTGAATTTGGATTCGAATCTAGCTATTCGAGCTTCTTGAGATGCCATAAATTGAGACATCAATCCTTCGAGATTATTGGTACTACCATTGCTGTTGGAAGGATTGTTATTGAAAGTACGGTTTGGGTAG
>LBNU01026430.1:6197-18710 GCA_014162995.1 Artemisia annua | reverse complement strand
AAAAATCATCCAATACAAGTAATAACACACCAACAACCAATAATCAATAGTTAGGTTTCATTAGATCTAAGCAAACACAAAATAAATCTAGCCTAGCATGTTAATTGAAAGACAAGCATACGATATAATTAACCAACACATAGACATATTGATTAATTTGAATGGAGACTTATCTTTAATTGAACATTGAAGAATCAAGGGTGAAAAACCCTTGAAAAAGCTGTCAAAGTCGTCTAGGGTTTGTTCCCAAAAAGTTGCACACTAATGAATGAAAAATAGAAAAGTATATATAGAAAATACACTCTGACGGCGTCAGCTTATAGCTTCTGACGCCGTCAGCTCGCCACCATTAGGGTTCTCGGATGGCCTAGATCTACTTTTAACGCCGTCACTTGTAAACTTGCTCTGGACCGTCTCTCTTTAACATTACACCTGACGGCCTAGGATCGCTAACACCTGACGCCGTCAGGTGTAAACATCACATTTTCTTCTTAGGACGTCACGTATAGTTAGAATCCACTCCTTTGTCTTGGTTGGTTGACAGCGTCACCTTGTGACTCTGACGCCGTCAGGAAGGATTTCCAGCATTCTTTTGAGACTTTGTTGGTTTCTTCACTTTATGCTCCAAAAACGTCCAAAATGATGTGTTTTCCTGAATTCTTCTCAAAAGTACCTAACATGACAAAAGGAACGATTTAAGGCAATATTTGATCTTATTAACACGAATTAGGGCTTAAATGACCCACTAAAACGGGTACACTTTTTACCTCATCAACCAATCAAGTTTTGTAAAGTATTTATCGAAGAATTAATAAGGGGCGATGGATCAGTTGTACAACAATTAGTATTCCTAAATGGAATTTATCATTAGACAAAATAGGCCAGAAAAACAATATTAGTTATACTTTACAACATTGAGCTTTTTACATAATCCTATGTACAAATTTTAGGCCTTTGTGGGTGGGCCATGACCCACCTTACCCCCCACATAGCTCCGCCACTGCTGGCTTGCCCTATTCTTTTTTCATCATTCTTTGTTGTTGCTTTTAGTTGCTTTTTGTGTATCTTTAGTTTGTAGGTGGGTTGCTTAGGTTGTTTGTTGCTATCAATTTTTTTTCCTGTGTTAGTTGCTTTTTGGTGCTAAGACTTATCATGCATGTTGTTGTTCTGGTGTGCTAAGTGTGTTTTGCACAGCTTCTTTTNGGATGGCCTAGATCTACTTTTAACGCCGTCACTTGTAAACTTGCTCTGGACCGTCTCTCTTTAACATTACACCTGACGGCCTAGGATCGCTAACACCTGACGCCGTCAGGTGTAAACATCACATTTTCTTCTTAGGACGTCACGTATAGTTAGAATCCACTCCTTTGTCTTGGTTGGTTGACAGCGTCACCTTGTGACTCTGACGCCGTCAGGAAGGATTTCCAGCATTCTTTTGAGACTTTGTTGGTTTCTTCACTTTATGCTCCAAAAACGTCCAAAATGATGTGTTTTCCTGAATTCTTCTCAAAAGTACCTAACATGACAAAAGGAACGATTTAAGGCAATATTTGATCTTATTAACACGAATTAGGGCTTAAATGACCCACTAAAACGGGTACACTTTTTACCTCATCAACCAATCAAGTTTTGTAAAGTATTTATCGAAGAATTAATAAGGGGCGATGGATCAGTTGTACAACAATTAGTATTCCTAAATGGAATTTATCATTAGACAAAATAGGCCAGAAAAACAATATTAGTTATACTTTACAACATTGAGCTTTTTACATAATCCTATGTACAAATTTTAGGCCTTTGTGGGTGGGCCATGACCCACCTTACCCCCCACATAGCTCCGCCACTGCTGGCTTGCCCTATTCTTTTTTCATCATTCTTTGTTGTTGCTTTTAGTTGCTTTTTGTGTATCTTTAGTTTGTAGGTGGGTTGCTTAGGTTGTTTGTTGCTATCAATTTTTTTTCCTGTGTTAGTTGCTTTTTGGTGCTAAGACTTATCATGCATGTTGTTGTTCTGGTGTGCTAAGTGTGTTTTGCACAGCTTCTTTTCTTCTTATTGCATGTTTGTGTACCTTAAGAGTTTTTTTACCTTGACTGACGTGGGTGCTATTTGTTGACATGAATTGCCCTAGACATATTTGTTATACGTTTTGCAATTTATATGTTTTGCCATTTGCCTTCGTCATAACAATTGGCATATGCATTTTACTTACATTCAACATGAGAACAAAAGGAAAAGGTAAGATTAGGACCAGTAGTCATGAAAATATATGCTTAAACGAGCTCCATACTGCAACCGGGGTGGGTGTGTGTGTATCTTCTGACATGCATACGCATGGTGATGTTGTTTCTGCTGACCCTGGCCATCAACAAGTTTCGCGGGTTGTGCCGCGTCCAAGGACAAAGTTGGATGATACCTCTTTCGACGCTCAGAGGGATTTTGCTAACACATTGGCTTCCGGGAGTGGCGGACATCGATTCATAAATGGTAACGAGTGCTTAATTTTTTCGTTGGGTTACATGTATGCTGTTTTCTTTGAAATTCGCCTTTCTTTATGTTCTTGCTGTCTTCGTTGCAGCCGCGGATATTGGGACGGTTCTCTCACCCACAGACGAGTTACCGAGATATGGAGGACCCGTTGTTCCAGTTGCTGGCTTTTCTGAAGTACCCAATGGTATCGGGAGTTGCTGCGTTAAAATTCTTTTAAACGCTATATTATCTGTCGCATTGTTTCCCTTACCATCTAACGTTTATGTTGTTATGTGTGTTTCAGCATGTCGTGGGCCTTTTCTACTAGATTTTGTAACTGGTGTGGCTTCATCGCACACACCTAATGCGTTAACTGGGCTGGCCGGCGCTGTGAATAACAATGGCAAGAGATCGTTGAATGCCTTTTTGCAAAATGCGGGTGATCAAAATGTCCCGTTGAGACGCCCATGCCAATAGTTCTCTCAACGTACGGTTTTCATTTACAGCTTTTTTGCCTCAGTATGCGTGTTTGTTGTGCGTATTGTTTAGTTAAGTCTATTACTCTTATTGGCTGTCACTTATGTTTACTGTTGTGAAAACCTTTAGGCACGCCAGTTTTGGACCTCTCAAGGTTGGGCACTTCGGATCGACAACATTTTGTTCCTCACGCAAAATCTGCCTCGGTAGCTACCAGCAGCAGTAGGAAGAGGCCATTTAATGATTCGTCTCAGAGTGTGGCTCATGAAGGTGGTCCACTGAAGAACCGCCGTTTGCAGGTTCCTGCGTGTATGTCTTTTTACAAGCTCTTGACCTAAGTGAATGCGTATGTTAGTTGTTCTATTATGCTAATTTTGTCGCTGTTACACAAGTTTGCTTATATTTATCTTAACTTGAATTGGAATGTGCAGCTGCTTTGTGAACTGCTGGAGTTACAACCGTACATTCAGAGAATTCTGCCTCTCATTCAGTGTCCAATCCATCGCACCTGCAAGTGAATGTTGCCCCTCTGCCTGTTACGCTTCCAGGTTTTCAAAACTTGATGCCATTTACTTACCTAGCCTTCGATAAAAAAATGGGTATCTTATCTTATTACACACTCACGTATGTACTCTGATTGTTATAGGAACATCGTCTGTCGAGCTTACACATGACAGCCATGTAAACTTGGCTGATTCCAGAATGCCAACGGCTTGCCATGAACCCATGCAGCCACATGCAAGCAGCTCCTCAGAAGCTTCTCAACAACCTTTACCTATCCAACACCCTAGACTTGAGCCCGGCACGTTACAGCCAAATGCAGACGAACGTCCTCCTCATACTATGCGCTCTGGTGAGTTGAACTTATTTCATTCGACTACCAAATTTCTTTGCTCGGATCAGTTGCCTTAATCATAGCTTTGACTGTCATTTATGGTGTTCACCAAACAGGACCCTCGATGGAGTATAGGGCATTTGGACCGTGTAATTGTGTTTGTCATCACTGCCATGCAAAATTTTGGTATGAGGAAAGGTTAGCTGCTTCAACGCGTGGTACGGGTCCATTGTATCATCATTATTGCCACGGTGGGAAAGTGCAACTTTTTACCCCTCATGACTACCCGGACTTCATTCGTGAGCTTTTTCTTGATCCGCACTTTCTCAGGCACATTCGAGCGTACAATCAGATGTTTGCCATGACATCGTTGGGCGCGAACATTGACGAGACAGTTAACAACGGTCGGGGGCCATATGTGTTTAAGGTGTCGGGTCAGGTATATCACTGTATAGGGAAGCTATGTCCTGATGAAAGAGTGAGACCAAGATTTTTGCAGCTTTACATCTACGACACTGACAATGAGGTTCGCAATAGGTTGGAGAATTTCACAAGTAACGACCAGAATCCGTTGAGATCAGATATCGTTGAAGGCCTGATACATCTTCTCGATCATCACAATGCACTGGTATAGCTTTTTAGAACTACTAGAGATAAGCTTCAAGATATGGACCTTCCAGAGTTTAAGGTTAGATTATTCAATGTTGTAGGGTCTGCGCAACATGAGCTCCCAACTGCTGATGCAATTGACGCCATTGTCTTTGACAGCGGTCCAGAAACTGAGGCTGACTTTGATATCATCATAGAGGCACACTCAGGTGAACCGCAAATGATAAGCCGGCTGTACCCATGTTACATGGCATTGCATTTTCCTTTGTTGTTTATTTACGGTGAGCAGGGGTATCACACAGATCTTAGGCTATTGGACGTTCAGAGTGGTGATCAAGAAACAGACAAACGAATGTCCATGAACGCATTTTATGCATATCAAGTCCACGATCGTTATAACAGATACAATCTTTTAGCAAGGGAGGCCGCCTTTTTCAGCAATATGTGGTGATGGCTTACTGTTGTATGGAGCAGAATAAGACTGAATTTATAAGGGAGCATCAGTCGGATATACGAGGTGACTATCTATCTGGGGTGTATGATGCTCTTACCAGAGGCGACCGGGACGCCTCCGATATCGGATCAAGGATTATCCTTCCTGCGTCATTCACCGGTGGGCCTAGGTACATGTACAGTCACTAGCTGGACGCACTTACAATATGTCGAGTTCACGGGAACCCTTCCTTTTTTGTGACATTCACGTGCAATGTTAGGTGGCTAGAGATCGAAGACTATATGCAAGCATTCCCACATCTAACCGCAGGGGAAAGGCCTGACGTAGTTGACAGGGTTTTTGAAGGAAAATACACGATTTGATTAAGTACGTGAGAGATCAGAGAACACTTGGGGATATATCTGCAGGTAACGTTTACACTGTTGCCACTCACTATATCTCACAGACCTTCAAAATGTTTTCGTAATTTTATTTATTTAACCATATGTTAACAGTTATTCTTATAAACAGTTTTGTACACGGTGGAGTTTCAAAAACGCGGGTTGCCACACTGCCATATTCTATTTTGGAATGACGCTAATTCTCGCGTGACCGCAGTCTCGGATGTGGATCAGTACGTGTGCGCAGAACTACCAGACCAAATGAACGATCCAGAGGGTTTCAGAGTTGTTTCAGAATTGATGATGCACGGCCCTTGCGGCCCTACGTTTCCAGATGCACCATGTATGCGTGGGCGGCCAACGTGCAAAAAATATTTTTCAAATGACTATTGTCAGTGCTCATATGTAGACGATGCAGGATATGTTCATTATAGGCGGAGGGATGTTCAGACAAATCGGTTCAGGCATAATGTACAGCTTGACAACGGATATGTTGTCCCATATAACCGGGCGTTATGTATGGCCTTTTATGCACACATAAATGTTGAGTGCTTTGGATGGACAATGTTGATAAAGTATTTATTCAAATATATATATCAAAAGGGACAAACCGAATAGTTGCGCGAGTAGTCACGAATAATAGTGCTTTGGAGCAAGCGAGTACATTAGGGACGACAGCTTCTTCTTCAAATGTAAACTCAGCAACAGTTGTAGATGAAATAAAAATTTTCGTTGATGCTAGATACATAGGTCCTCATGAGGCATGCTGGCGTATCTTTGGATTCGACATCCATAGCCGAGAGCCTGCAGTTCAGATCCTGTCAGTGCACTTGGAAAATATGCAACATGTAACCTTTAGAGAAAGACAAACGTTGCAGTCAGTTGTTGACACTCCGGGCACACACAGGACAACACTAACCGAATGGTTGAGGTTCAATGAAGGTTCGAGTATTGGAAGACATCTTACGTACTTGCAGTTTCCATCCGAGTTTGTTTGGTCAAAAAAGGATAAACAGTGGTTCCCGAGAAGCAACAAAAACAAACCATCTATAGGCAGAATGACATACGTGCATCCAGCTTCAGGCAATTTATTCTACCAACGGCTTTTACTCACTCATCGGAAAGGTTGTACATCATTCCCTGACATTCGCACAATCAACAGCCGCACATATACAACAAACCGGGCCGCTGCAGAGGCAGTAAGATTGTTAGAGAATGATGGTGAATGGTCAACAGCATTACAAGAGGCGGCGGCTACTGCATCAGCATCTGAGTTACGCGCAATGTTTGTGCAAATGCTGATTTTCTGCGAAGTGGCTCAGCCTATTATATTATGGGATTCCTTTTGGCGACAGATTTCAGACGATATCCCTAGGATACTTTCATCCATACATGGCGTTACCTTTCGCCATATCAACGAATTAGAGCTAAAGGGCGGCATTTTGTATGAGCTTGAGGCTTCTCTATCCCAATATGGTAAGTCACTGTCAAACTTTGGGCTACCAATGCCACCTGATGGGCTTTTGAATATCTTGAACAACAAGTCAGTCATGGAGGAGAAGTGCTACAATAGAACGGAACTCGCAGCAGAGAGGGATATGCTGATCCCGAAGCTGAATGTAGAGCAGAGGCGTATATTTGACATGGTTATGTCGGCCGTCGCTAACAACACTCAAGAGCTGATGTTTGTGTATGGACACAGAGGGACGGGCAAGACATTCCTTTGGAAAACCGTCATCACAGCACTATGCTCAGAAGGAAAGATTGTCCTTGCGGTCGCGTCTTCAGGCATAGCATCGCTTTTATTACCATCTGGAAGAACGGCGCATTCATGATTCAAGCTACCACTGGAACTAAGCGACGAAACTGTGTGTACAGTCAAGAAAGGTACCTAGCTTAATGAGCTGCTAAAACAAACGGACCTCATTGTCTGGGATGAGGCCCCGATGAATGACATGCGCTGCTTTGAGGCACTTGACAGAACACTAAGAGATATCTTCGACACTCCTACAAGAGTTTTTGGCAACAAGACAATAATGCTTGGGGGCGACTTTCGCGAGACATTGCCAGTAAAAAAAAGGGACAAAGCAAGATATTATAGCAGCATCGATATCCGAATCATACCTATGGCGTCACTTCAAAGTTTTTGTCCTTTGTGAAAACATGAGACTTCAGCAATCGTTTGACAACATTGAACGCGAACAACACCTGCTAACATTTTGCTTGATATAGGCAACGGCGTTATAGGAACTCCAGATATAAACGATCCTGACAACGGCTCACGGATCGAGATACCAGCAGCTTATTGCCTCCCACCTAATGAGGAAGGGTTACAGCAGTTGATCGACTTTATCTACGACAAAGATGCTCTTGAAAAACCTACGGCAAAGAGTGATAAGACGAAAAGTGTACCCGTTTTAGGGGGTCATTTAAGCCCTAAATCATATTTATTTGATCAAATATTGCTTTAAATCGTTTCTTTTCTCATTTTAGGTACTTGGGACGTGATTTCTGAAATATGAAGCATTTTGGAGCTTTTTGGACATATTTATGCTCAAGAACGAATAAACCAACAAAGCCATGAAAAAAGGTCAGGAAACACAACCTGACGACGTCATGCCTTAAAAGCTGAAGCCGTCATGAGAAGATCATAGAGTTGGAAAATTCCTAACATGACGCTCCAGAGAACTTTTGACGAAGTTACACCTGACGGCGTCAGGTGTATTTGGAAGTAGGCCGTCTGGCCTTAACATAACAATAGACATCCCAGAAGACTTTTGAAGGTGACGGCGTCAGGATTCAACCTGACGGCGTCAGATGATATAGAGTGACGACGTCAGAAAGAAGGCTTGCACGAGAAGAAATCAAAGTGGAACCATCACAAGTTAAACAAGACAATCACAACTTGCGCGCGGAGTAGTTGTTACTGTTTTTGCCATAAAATCTTCATACGAACTCGGATTTGGGTGGTTCAAAAGCCCACGCGAAGAGGACAAAAAAATCTTTGATTTAGTGAAAACGACTAGCTGACGCCATCAATTGTTAGAGCTGACACCGTCACCCTTTGCCGAGAGTAAAGTTGCCTATAAATAGAACATTATAACTTCATTATTTGTAAGCCCCAAACCCTAAGTCCCATTCTAGGGTTAGGGTAGGTGTTTTTCCAGCAACTTAGAGGTTCCGAATCACTCCATAAACATCTTTTAATGGTTTGTTTATTGATTCAATCTTATATTATGTCTTCAATTATCATTATTGTTGATTGCTCTTCATTAATTATGCTTTGCTAAATCACCTTGTGTCTACTTATGATTGTGTGAAACTTGTGTATAACTAATTAAATCTTATTGATTTCTAGTTGATGTTTGTGTCTATCTCCATCAATTAGGGCTTGTTGATGTGTGTGTCTATCTCCATCAATTAAGGCGTGACAACTTCAATAGATCTAGTTGGTTTAGTTTATAATTCTTGCTTATTGTTTCTTGTTTAGATTGAATGTTTATCAATGTTAGGCTTAAGAAAACTGGCCAACCTCCTTTATGGTAACGTGCTTGAACGTCTTAAGAAACATGTAACCAATGTGTACTAGGTTAATATGGTTGTATTTAATGCATGAGCCACTGTTTACAATCCCTATGAGTGGGTGCTTTACGCATCGTTGTAGGAGGAGATAAGAGCTCATAGANTGTTTGTGTCTATCTCCATCAATTAGGGCTTGTTGATGTGTGTGTCTATCTCCATCAATTAAGGCGTGACAACTTCAATAGATCTAGTTGGTTTAGTTTATAATTCTTGCTTATTGTTTCTTGTTTAGATTGAATGTTTATCAATGTTAGGCTTAAGAAAACTGGCCAACCTCCTTTATGGTAACGTGCTTGAACGTCTTAAGAAACATGTAACCAATGTGTACTAGGTTAATATGGTTGTATTTAATGCATGAGCCACTGTTTACAATCCCTATGAGTGGGTGCTTTACGCATCGTTGTAGGAGGAGATAAGAGCTCATAGAATTGGGGAGATATGTACGCCACCCCATGAATGGTATTAAGGAATACACCCGTCAATTAAAACATGGTGTGGCAATTCAATAGGTAGAATTGGATAGCTAGCAAGGAGTAATACATCATAGGTAGATACGCTTCACTCTTCTTGTAGAACCTTAATTTACTTTTCTTGCACATTGGTTTAATTAGTAGCTCTTGGGTTAGTTGACTAGCAACTAATTCCGCCCACTCTTCCAATACCCGAGATTTTACTTGCTTTCCAAAAAAGATAAAAAAATACAAAAAGAATCATCCCTCATCTCTAGACCTAGTAGATAAATTTCAATCCTAACGAACACTATTCTTTGAGTTGAACGATCAATCCCCCGTACTTACCACTTCATTATACTACATCGGTCAGGTACACTGCCTGGTTGGGTTGTAAGCCTCTTGAGATCCCTTGAGAGGTAAAACCTGTTGTAAGGTCGCAAAACCACGCTTCAAGTTTTTGTCGCCGCAGCCCGGGGAGTAGTTATTGCTTAGGTTGAAATTTTATTTTATTGGGTCTACTCATGAGATTCCTATCTAGTGAGATTTTTATTTTCTTTTTATTAGCTTTCCCGTAGTCTATCTTTTCTTTGTGTCTTTGTTCGTAGAAACCTTTCCATTGACTGTTCCGTTCACCATTATGGAGTACGCGAATCCACCATACTACCGACCACAAAACCCATTCGCCCCTAATGACATCTTGATGTTCAACCAATATCAAGATGAACCCATATATGATGCATGGACTCGTTTTAAAAATTTACTCCGAATAGTCCCTCGTTATAACTTCGATTTAGCATCCCTAACCCAAATCTTCTATGATCGTGTCAACCGATATGACCAAATTTGCATTAACGATTTTGCCAATTGGGACCTTAGGGAATTAAATGCTGAAGAAGCATGGGATGCCATAGAAGATTGTGCCCAATATTATTATAGAGTAGACAACCCAACGAACGTTAGTACAAGTCAATTGTACACAAATTTCAAGGATCATGAAACAAGTTTGTTTGGGGATGAGGGTATAGTTGAGCCACCTAGCTGCATGTCATGGTTAGGCACTACCATAATACAGGATGAACACAGTGATGATCTTGTAAGCCCGCTAAATACCCCACAAGTCCTACCATCAATTGAGGCATACACACCGCCCGTGACTTACCCGGAAGAAGTAGAAGAGACTTTAGAAACCCCGATGGAGGTAGAACCCTTGGACCAAGCACAACTAGAGGATATAGGTTTGAACACTTTTACTGATGACCTTACTCTTAGTTCTAGGGAATTTCCTAGTGTTGATGAACCAGAACCTCAATCTTTACACACCTTTCCATCCTTAGATTTACATCTAGGAGACAAAAGAAGAACCGGCCCACCCATCAACCAAAATTATCCGGGTAGTTTTAGGATGAAGGAAGCAATTCACTTACCCCCTTCACCTTACGTGGCATATTCATATCCTAAGGGTGTGTATCGCTACTTCCACCCGCACTTAATCCTAAGTGTAGGGAAAACCTCCCCTATTTCCGTTAAATAAGGGTATATTCAGGCTCGTGACTCGAACAAAAACAAGCGCTTCTTGGGAGGCAACCCATGTTTTTAATTGTTTGATGTTTTTATTTTATTTGTTTGTTTGTGTCATATATGCTTAATCATAATTGTTTAATTTTCATGTTTCAAATAATTTGTGAAAATGCTTTATTTTGTTTTTAACCTCGTCTTAATTGCATATAAAGGTATTTCACAAAAAGATAAGTCTAGGGAAATTTATATTTTGTTAAAAAGAACGAAATTCGAACGTGAAAAATTCAAAATTCATGATTAGCATATATTCTATCTTGTTTGTATGTCAATACTTGTGGGTATGTTTTATGAGTTCCTATTTGTAGTTAATTCCACAAGTATCCTATCCTTTTACTGTTTTGTTTTGTTTTTATTTCTAAGTCTGGAATTTCATCTAGTTGTGGTTTTTCTTTGTTCGGTTTGATGCTTTGGGTTTTGGATTTGATGATTACAGGTTATATTGGAAAAGAAGATGTACGTGCAACACATCAAGAGGATGATTATATTTCTAGAGTAAAGCTTATAATGTTCATTCTCTTGGAGGGAGATTCAACCATATTATCACATCATCCATACCGAGCGAATCAGGGGAGTATCAGTTTCTTTCATTCTCATTTATTTTACTTTTACATCTTTTATTTAGAACATTGGGGACAATGTTCGGTTTAAGTGTAGGGAGGGTAAATTAGGGTGACTTAGAAATTACAACTTCGCTTGATTTTTGTTTTGTTTAATAGGGGAATATGTAATAAAGCCAAGAGAAATATTGGTTAGGGCAATTTTAGCACCAAATTTAAATTTTTTTACAACATATAGGAGTGAAACTTTGGTTTTAATAAGCGTCTCATGGATAGGGATGTTGGGTTTATTCATTTGATGATACAAAACAAGAAAGAATGAAACATGAAGGACCTGAGTGCAAAAGCCGGAAATATACAAAAGGTTGAAGATCCTGGAAGATATTCTCAAATGTAGAAACGATTTACTTTATTGTTATCTTCCTTTGTAAGTCTTGGACTCCTTATTCTATAAAAGGAGGACCAGACATTAGGGTTTTCATAAGTCTTCCACAATGTAATATTACTGTAAAAGTGTGTGTGTGTGTCTAGGGCGTAATGTTTTGTAAATGCCTAGACTAGAGTTGTTCGATACCTTCAAGATCTGAGGTGTCTTAGATCCCTCTTACAGTTAGGTAACACGTTATATTCTGATCAAGTATAATTGGAGGTGATGATGGTGAAAAACCTTGTGTCAATAACATTGATGTTTGTTTAATTCCGCTGCATATATTGTTTGTCTTTGTTATTGTTAATCCTAGATCATATGAGGTCTAAACAACCTCGAGCTACAACGTTCCAACAAGTGGTATCAGAGATTGGGGAGCTCGTTACCTAGGGATTTACAAGGTTTTTAGTCGAAGAATGAAAAAGAAAATCGACTTTGTTTCTAATTTTCGCAACTTTCTGCAGTGCTGTTTTGTAAAGGCGATTTCTCCTTCGTTAACCGTTGGATCGGGCTGAAATTTTTACTGGAGGTTCTCTACATATCAAGGAAGAGTTCCACCGGAGGGATCTTTGATCTGAGCTTCCAATAAAAAGATAAAAATTCTCAAAGTCTGCTGCAGAAACATATTATGTAAGTCGAATTTTTAGGGTTTTCTTTATATCAACTTCTTTGATTTCGGTTTCTATTGAATAAATT
>LBNU01026429.1:4304-22290 GCA_014162995.1 Artemisia annua | reverse complement strand
CTATTTATAGGAGAGGGATAGGGCAACACTCCCTTCCTTCCCTATCTTCTAAGTCGTGGGCTTTCAAGGCCCATTGGACATCTTATTAAACTTAAACATAAACCATACGAGTAACTAAATAACGTGGCTAATAATGATAATTCTAGCAACCTATTACATTTACTGAAATGACCGAGACTTGACTGAATAGTTGAAAACTATGATCCTAACACATGGGTTCAAAGTAGTTTCACTAAGCAATCCAAAACATATCTTTTTGCGCATGAGTTCCAGTAAGCAACCCAAACACTCCTATTGTAGTTACAATAAACAACCACAAAAAGCCCTTTGCACTTTGAGTATGAAGTTCCTCTTGAAGTGCATACATCAAGATTTGTTGCTTGGCTCTTTAAAACTTAGTCTTATTTAAATATGTTATATGAAGTTTTGCTGTTATGCTTCAAGGGAATAAGGAGAAAAGTGGTCCACGATCTTGGAACTAGAGGTTTAGATCATAGGTCCAACATGTCAAGCACATTTTTAATCGTCTTGCTGTTAATGATTTATACTTGGGTTAGTGTGGTGCTTCCTTCAGGTCCAGCTTGGATTTTACGTGGTGAACTTATCTGCAAACCGTCTTTTTGTCATCAGGGTAAAGCATCTATGCACTTTTCTAAACAGATGGGTCGTGCCATTTTCAATTCATAAAGAACTCAATCACAGCTTAAGCAAAATGTTGCCATCTCCAAAAGCTTTGATGCTAAAGTATTGTGCTGCTTCATAATTGGGTTATTTTTTGCGGGGTGTGCTTGTGTTAAAGGAAGCTGTATAAAGAAAGATGTTTCTCTTATAAATTTTGCTCAACAATTTAGATGATAAACTTAAAGTTGTAAATGTATACAAGTTTAGATGGTAAAATTAAAGATGCTGTGTCATTGTCAAGTAAGTGCACATATTTGTTACAAGGCAATTCTTGCAACTTGCGTGTTCCATAATGAATTGCGATGACAGTGAAATTTTTGTGGATGATTTTTAGACCAACATCAAGATATTGTCTTTGTTTATTCACTTAGGTAATGAATGTTTTTTCTTGAACGGTAGGTAATGAATATTATAAGCCTTATTCATGAATTAGCCAAACAATTTCTCAACAATAGAGAATATACTATGGATTCAAAAATCAAAGATCGATTGCTCTTATTACCATCCACTTTTAATATTCAATATATTTATAATATTTTCCATTGTATGTCTGAAAGGATCATATTGTTTTGTGTTACTATTTGATTTGCTGATGGGTAAGAAAAATATTGCTAATTTGCTCCGAGAGAAGTTTGTGTCTCAAAAGCATTTAAAAACATATACGATCCTCTCTATCGATTGTGTGTTCCAGAAATGAAAGTCCAAATATCCATGCTTCTTGTGCTATATTTGTGCAAAAAAAAAAAAAAAAAGTAGCTCCCAATACCGTCTTTCACGGGTTATGGGTCTCAATACCGTCTTCCACGGTTGTGCTATATTTGTTGATATTATGAAATCTAAAAGAAGAAATAATGAGCTTACTTTTTAATAGGAGAAATAGACGTTGTTTCCTCACTTTTTCAAGCAATGTTGGTGTTAAAACAATTCGTGAGCTTACTGTATGCAAGGTGGACTAACAAATAAATTGAAATTTCTCAGAAAATTTTATGCTTTTATTGATAAGAAGAATGGAGTCAGTGCACTTACTTTTGGCTAAAATTATGTGTAAAAACTTGTATGAAGTAGTTGTTATTTTAATAGTTACAAGCCAAAGTGTTTATCGTATCATTGAGATATTGTAACTCCTTAATGAATACTTCATTTCAAAATCCCCATGGTTCCACAGGTGTAGCTGAAACTTGATTATTGAAATGCCATATTTTAAACTGTTACACTGATGCTGGACATTGCTAAAAATTGCCCATTTTGATCCATGTCAAAATACATGGTTTGATATGTACCAAATTTAACAAATTGACCTGTTAAATTGCATATTTTGTTTTTCTTTAGCAATTGAAATGGTTAATGCAAGAACATGGAAGTTGTTATCTATGAGAATAAATAAAATTTAGATGAAAGAGCTGAACGTGATCAAATGAATAAAGAGGAGTTCACAAATATAAAGAGAGGTCGACTATAAGTATAAGTAATTCCCTGTTCTAAAAGTAGGTGTCCCGATAATGTTGTTGCGAAATATTATGTAATTGAACAAGACTTCAAGTTGTTAGATTAGTAAGAACTTAGATTGAGCAAAGATAATATATGAAACCCACTTTGTAAAGACAATGATCCATTCGAGGATGAAAATTACTCCGTATGTTAAACATTCACCCCTAAAGATCGTAAGAAAACAATAACCGGTGGCCATTTCATTTGCATAACAAGAGCCATGGTCAATCTCCTTCAAAGGTTTGTTTGTATCTCCTATGTGCAGTTTTCACACATGGACAACTATACGTTACCATTTTAAGGGTCAAAAGCAAACAATTTTGAAGGTTGTTGTTTATGATGTGGATGGTATTCTATTAAAAACTACTATAAATGTTGTCTACAAATAAGTACCTCAAGGTTTATAATAAGGGTTCAATAAGTATGTACAATATATATATGACATGTTTTATTCCATTTTTAAGATTTACATATATTATCAATCACAAACTTCTTTTACTTACAATTTTTCTTAAACTTATTAGGTGCTCACGGAATGGACATTGGCTTATCACTTAAATAAGGCTCACTACATACATTTGCTTTCTAAGACCATCAAAATTGGAGACACGATGCATAGATGTTTATTACATTAATAGTTACAAGAATAATAGTTTATAATATCATTCACTTATTACTTATTATTCGTTTCAGAAAATAATTTAACCTCTTCACGTTCGTTGTTCTTTCTTACTTTATTCACATACATAATTTCTAGATGCATAATCTCTTCTAAAAACCCATGGATTCCACAGGTCTATAAGCTAGTTCACTATAAAACGTGATTCAAGACATTGATTGCTTAAATGTCCTTATTTAAAGGTAAATGTTATACAGTAGCTTCTTAACTTCAATTCATAACTTTGTTGCAAGCAAACACATTGGGAGGTGATTTGCAGTTGCACACTCCACAAAATGATTGAGACACACTTCAATTTATTGTGTTTGAACATTTACACGCTCACAGTTACCCTTACACTTTCACCCATGTGAGGATATAAATGTCCAAATACAATTAATTGGAGTGTTCCAATCATTTGGTTGAGTGTCCAAATCATCTCCCGAACACATTATATCGATCATATGCGTTTTATTTCATTTCTTTCAATTCATATTAGTATATATATTAAAAGCCATTCTAAACGACGTCATTTCACTTGCAATTTTCTTGGACCGTTTTCAGTCAGCCCACTGCATGTGTTGGTTGGTCCATTCCATTATGCAATGTCGGTTAGCAAAAAATATATTTTGCTTAAACGGATGGTTTTCTCCCGAACCTTCTTTAGGTTCCAGGTTCTTCAACTAAACTAGAGTGGTGATGATGAAAATGAGCAAGAGACTATGATCCAACTACTCTATACAACGATCTGTTAGATCATCTTCTAAGGAATCGTGCTGCGATCATATCACAACCATGACCTACAACGATCTGTTAGGTTATGGCCGCTTCATGTTCGGTTACACACTTACCCTTAACCGGGATAATCAAAAAGGCATGTAATTTCTTTCTCATGGTGCATTTATGTTAATTTTTTGACAGCTTTTCGTTTTGCTAACAGGTGGTTATTAGGGAGGTAGGTTGTTTGGTGAAGGAATACGAAAGTATATGTAACTCCATTATACCAGGTAAATTTTTTGTTGTTTTGGGTATAATTAAACCCACCATCCGTTTTGTGTAAAGGTTTAGGGTTACGGTTTAGGCCATTTGATAAGTTGAAATTAGGGCATTTGATAGTTTAGGGTTACGGTTTGATTTTGCAAGTGATGGTGGGAGATTAGTGGAGCTATAGTTATTTGTGGTGTTAGTGAAGATATTCAAACATGAGCCTGAAAAAATATAAAAGTTATTTGTGTTTTGGAGTTCAATAAGGTGAGTAAATTATTTGTGCTTTGATTCAGTTATAATGCAAAAATGAGATATAATAACAGGTATTTATTATTTTGTTATGCAGGTTGATGGTACAAAGGAAGTCAAAATATGGGAAAGTAGGGAAGACACACCAGTAATTGTCATTTTAATTTGTTTATAGTTTTTATGATTTGCCTTTGGTTTTATTGATTGACTCATGTGTTTTTACTTATGGATTTCGATTATAGGTTGACGTCGATTCATTCTCTTAGCCTGTTACCACCGGCGGTAGCCAAAAAAAGATACTTATCAGTGGGTGGTTCAGATTATGGTTAGTTTCATAATTTTTCCTTCCAATGAATAGACGTATGACATAGTTGATAACTCATTTGTTTTATGTTATTAAGGAATGTCGGCTGCCACATACATGCACGGGGTGGGTTCAACGGGTGGATTCAGTATATTGGTTCAGCGGGTTGCTTCAGTTGATGGGTTTACTTGGTGGGCTCAGCGGGTCGCTACAACTGCAGGTATCAAATTTTCTGAATGTGGGTCGCTACAACTGCAGGTACCAAAAAATATGGTCTTGGCTATGCCAATTTCTGAGGGTCACTATAGGCACTATGAAGTTAAATTTTCTGAATGTTATACTGTAGTGTTTGTTTTGTCTGTGTGACAGTCTTTTGCATAAATTTAAGAGTAAGTTGCAAAAACCGGCCATGTGGTTGAGCTAAAAAACAAACGCGGTCTTACACCTTTGAGTCACAATGCCAATATGGTTTAAGTTATGGTGGCAACATTTCACTTGATGAGTAGTCTGGTTTTATCATTCATTGACGAGGGTCATGATGGCAAGTTACAAAGATTAGTTTAAGCTATTAAATAGTACTTACAACTTAATGTTTATGTTATCATGTTTCCAACTTTAGTGATGATGCATGAATATGAAAATTTTGGCCATTGGTTTAAATGTCTGAAATATAACTTATTTGGTAATTCTACATATTATGTCTCGACCTGGTAACTAAGGTATGACAATGAACTAATTTGACAATTTAATTCATTATGATGATATAGTTTTTGGACCAATTACAGGTGTTTTTTGTGCTCTATTAAACCTATTCAAGTGGTTTATTCTTTAGTTCCTGTTGAACTGATTGAGAAGGCATTTTAAAGTACTAAAAAATATTATGAAATTCCAATATATCAATATGGTTTATGACTGTCGGCAACCTTATGTTATTGCAGCCAATTATCAAAGAGCAAAAAATGATTTTGGCAGTTTATGTGCTAGCGGCAGTCGAAGATCTTCTATGACTGAAGGCAAGTAAATTCGTTGAATGTTCAATGTTTTAAGCTTATTATTTTACCTTTTAAGTACCTGACTATATTTATATACGTGGTCCTATTGCATATTTACTTTGGTTTCAAATTGGTCAATAATTAAAATCTTACGATGTTGTGTGTTATATGGTATAGGTGGTTACATACCAAGGCTAAAGATCTTGAGCTAAACGGGCATACCGACAACGTCGACCGGTCATTGGGGTGTCGCGATNCTACAACTGCAGGTACCAAAAAATATGGTCTTGGCTATGCCAATTTCTGAGGGTCACTATAGGCACTATGAAGTTAAATTTTCTGAATGTTATACTGTAGTGTTTGTTTTGTCTGTGTGACAGTCTTTTGCATAAATTTAAGAGTAAGTTGCAAAAACCGGCCATGTGGTTTAGCTAAAAAACAAACGCGGTCTTACACCTTTGAGTCACAATGCCAATCTGGTTTAAGTTATGGTGGCAACATTTCACTTGATGAGTAGTCTGGCTTCATCATTCATTGACGAGGGTCATGATGGCAAGTTACAAAGATTAGTTTAAGCTATTAAATAGTACTTACAACTTAATGTTTGTGTTATCATGTTTCCAACTTTAGTGATGATGCATGAATATGAAAATTTTGGCCATTGGTTTAAATGTCTGAAATATAACTTATTTGGTAATTCTACATATTATGTCTCGACCTGGTAACTAAGGTATGACAATGAACTAATTTGACAATTTAATTCATTATGATGATATAGTTTTTGGACCAATTACAGGTGTTTTTTGTGCTCTATTAAACCTATTCAAGTGGTTTATTCTTTAGTTCCTGTTGAACTGATTGAGAAGGCATTTTAAAGTACTAAAAAATATTATGAAATTCCAATATATCAATATGGTTTATGACTGTCGGCAACCTTATGTTATTGCAGCCAATTATCAAAGAGCAAAAAATGATTTTGGCAGTTTATGTGCTAGCGGCAGTCGAAGATCTTCTATGACTGAAGGCAAGTAAATTCGTTGAATGTTCAATGTTTTAAGCTTATTATTTTACCTTTTAAGTACCTGACTATATTTATATACGTGGTCCTATTGCATATTTACTTTGGTTTCAAATTGGTCAATAATTAAAATCTTACGATGTTGTGTGTTATATGGTATAGGTGGTTACATACCAAGGCTAAAGATCTTGAGCTAAACGGGCATACCGACAACGTCGACCGGTCATTAGGGTGTCGCGATGTATCGTGTGGTTTGACAACGTACTCACTCTCCCGGATTTTGTATTACTCAAGGTACTATCATATCATGCAATATAGTTCCATAACAGATTTTTTGGCAGAATGATTGTATCGGTTTCGTAATGTTCTGTTTCGTAGATACTTGATAGAGAATAAACTTAAGTGACTTTCGTAATGTTCTGTTTCGTAGATACTTGATAGAGAATAAACTTAAGTGACTACCAAAGTCCATGTTTAATGCACATTTTGGGCAAGTGGTGAAACTGCAGTGTCTTGAACAAAGTCTCAATATTTTGCTTGAACTTTATCTCAGGTGGTTTTTTAAGATACTGAATTTGGATGCCATGGATAAAACCCGACATTGGAGGATCATAGGCTACAGTGCGTACACTGGAGATGGATTACTGGATGGATTTGATTGGTTGGTTCAAGACATTGCTTCACGTGTTTATGTTCTTGATTAGTTGAACCAACATTCACCATCTTTGATACAGATAAAGTTTGTACAACTTTGAAGTTAAGTTTCAATGTAATGAACAATCTGTGGAGGAATCCCTTAATGCAGAAATGGCAAAAGTTTATTATAAACGCCCCATGTTGTGTAATCCATCCAATGCATTCTTTTCGATCTTGTACCCACGGAGCGGTAAAATAATCGCCAACTACGACGCCCCGCCGCAGCGCGGCGGACCGATGCCCGACTCGTTCTTGTTATAAGTCATTATCTGAACATGTATGAAGGAAACCTTAAGAGTTGATAAACCGTTAGCTTTTATCATAGGTATGATATCTTCGGAATTCATGTTTACGAACATGGGAGTTTATCGAACTTAATTAAAACAAATTTAAACTAAAAATAAAAAATAAAATAAAAAAATGTAAAGGAATCTAGAAAGAGTGTGTTTCTTTTTTACCTTAGCTAAGGGATTGGGTCCACATGACATTTAATAGTATTTCTTTTCAGGTAGGGCCCACTTATTTTCTCTTACTTCCTCTATATACACAAGGCAAAAAATATTAACACATCTCCATTAAGAGGCTCTAATAGGCATGGAGCCCACATATATTTATAAGGCTCTTAGTGTAGAAGAAAAAAGAAACACCCCCTAATTAATTTGGTTCCAAAACAAACATCGACTGTAATGAACTTGGAGTATTGTGGGTCAAAAAGTGTAAGATAAATTTAACAACCTAGTTACAATGTTGCTATAAATAGTTACGTGATCCCCGACCATATTGAACCAAGGATCGGTTAAGCAAACTTCTAGTGCTCGATTTAATATAGACAGCCACTCAGCCCTTTATTTGTTTACCACAAAACTTTACTGAGGTTCATGTTTTTCATGATAGTAAATGTTTTTCTAATTTTTAAAACAACTCACCCGTCTCACCGTGGTCCCCTAGCACATATTACCTCACTCGACAAAATGGTAACAATCTTCCTATTCAATTATCACAAATCTACCGAATCAACCAATGCATTTAGGTTTATGTCACAAGCCCAATTGTAAGCTCTTTTCCAAGCCCAACAAAAAAATTACTAGCTCAACTTGAACTTGCACAAAACAACATCAGTTAGCATATCAGGCCCAAGCTAAGCAAACTTCAGCCCATCACCCAGTTCAGGCCCAAAATTTGGTAGACTAATTTTCATGGAATAATGCCTACTGCTTTTTCGAGTGTCGGACACGAACATTGCTTCCAAAGTCTTTTAGTACCATGCCACCCCAAGACCTTGGGAATGCTACATGGAACATGGATACATGCGCGTCTAATTATTTAAATCAAATGCAAATAAACTTGGTGTTATTTATAATAAAATAATTTATCCGTCTGTCTTTGTTGGTGATAATAACTCCATACCCGTCACCAACACGAGCCATAGCTAGTTGCATGACCCTCATCATCATCCTCTTCACCTTCATAATGTTATAATTACTCCTAATAACAAAATTTAATTTCTGTTTGTCATTTTACTCGTAAAAACAAAATTTCTATTCAATTTGACGAGTTTGATTTTTCTATGAAGGATTATTTTACTTGGCAAATTCTCCTTCGTTGTGATAGCACCGGAGATCTGTATCCTGTGACTACACTTACATCATACCCACAAGCTTTTCTTGCTAGTTGACGTGATAAAAAAAAGTACTATATTTATGCACCGTTTATCCCATATATATTGCTCATTTACTTTAAGTTTATATAAGAATCGTGGCTTAATCGTTTAATTTTGTGATTCTGAGTTTATTTGGAGCAAAAATGGAAAAGAAGCGAAAAACGACATTATTTGAAGCTGAAACGAAAAAATTAAATAAGTATCATGTTCCGACTTCAAATACAGCGTATCAAAGCCAATAAGATACGCCATATCTCTATACTTAGAAGAATTTCGAGACCTCGCATAACTTTAAAAAATATGCCGTATCCGCATCTGGATAACCTGGTCATTATTGAAGAAGTGAAGTCAAATTGAAGAATACGACGTAGCCATTCATGGAGATACACATTATAAGGGAAGATTAGTTTATGAAGACCCCAAGACGGGAAAGTGATCACTATGACATATCTGTTTCCACTAATATTTTATTTTTTGAAATTCTGATTTGGAGCAAAAAGTGTATAACTTATATTTCACAGTGTGTTGTGGGTTATCAACCTACCCTTAGTACCGAAATGGCTTCTTTAGTCACGTGTTACTTTTAATATTGGGCTTAAGCACAAATGAGAGAACTAAAAGAAGAAGAAAAAATAGGTGTTGGCTTAGGTCAACTCGGATGAACTAGCGATCTTACGAGTTTGCGATCGATCTTACGATTTTACTCACGATCCTACCCAACAGGGGCGGAGCCAGAATTTTTTGTCGAGGGGGCACACTTAGATAAATTTTAGAAAGTACATTATAAATTGATATTTAGAAGGGGCAAATTACGAAAAAAACCAAACATTTTCGAAATTTTACACTACAATTTCTTTCGCTAGGGGGAAACCTGCCCTTTGTGTCCCATTTTATCTCCGCCCATGCTACCCCACATACTATCTTATGATGATTATACACGATTTTAGCTAATGAGCATATAAAATCATACGATTTTACAAGGTAACTCGCGATCTTAACAGCCTTGGTCAAGATGTTACCTCAACAAGTGCTATTTGCAATCGAACTTGTTACGTTCGACACCAAAAACAATAACTAGAATTTTTAATGCGGAGTAATTGCTTTGGGACTTGTAGAAAGATTAATGGGGTGACAGTTAATGTAATAATGACGATTGTTGAAAAATGAGGGTTCAGTTGTGAAAGAAAAGTCATCATGTACCCAACCCCCTCTTCTCATTTGCAGAGTACTGGCTTTTGCTTTTCTTATTTTGTCTTTATATGCACCTCATCATCATATATTTTTGGGTTAATTACGGTATAAATGTTTCTTTTTTACATACTCGTAATATTGTATCTTCTATTTTGGTGTGAATTCATCTTTTTAATTATTTAATAATTGATGGCAAACATTTACCAATTTTTAATTTATTTACCATGTATTTGAACAAAAAATATTTTAAGTCGTATCCAGCAGGGCCGTCTAATTGATTTAGGGGCCTAGTGCGAAATCACAAATGAGGCCCCATAATTCAAGTCTTTCACTCTTTTTGTAGATGGTCCAAAGTTTGTCTTCTATTTTTTGTATGTGACTCGGTTCAACTTTGATAATATTTAACAAAGACACTAAAAATTCAAAACATTTATATATAAAACTACAAATATTAATTACTAAATTGAGGGCCTCTTACAAAGAAGGGCCGGTGCGATTGCACCACTTGCACATGCTAATCGGCAGTGATGTTCTTTAAATCACACTTTTCTTTATATTCTTGAGAATAGAGCATCAAAAATCATTCTTTATGAAACGAAAACTTAAAAAACTATTATATACCAGTAGTTAAGATTTACAAAGCTAATATTTTCTATAAACCCGAATAATTTATTATAGTCATTCATCTTGAGGAGCAAGGAAGATCAGAGGTCACACAGTTTTTAATCAAAATTAATTAAAACCACTTTCCTCCTTTTTAAAAACAATACAAAAAATAAATAAAAATAAAAAATATAGCGAACGATAAAACATTACGCGACAAAAAATACATTATCGCGACGAGAATTTTTTTATCTTTCAGTAGACGGGCACATCGATATATTTTCGACGTAAATTTTTTTTTCGAGTTTTGTTTTAATGTTTAACTTTGCTTCTGGAAAAATCGCATGTGATTATTAACATGTGATTTCACAAATCATATGTGATTTATATATTAGGAATGTCGTGTGATTTTTTTTAAAATCACATGTGATTTTAAAATTACATGTCACATGTGATTTCTTAATACGTAAATTTAAAAACTTACAAAAAAAAGTCGAAAAAAGGTTCATCAAAAGTATATACAAATGTCTCTTTAGAGAAAGATAATTTAATTATCGTCGCAATTGTATGATTTCTTTTCACGTAACGATTAACGATTTGTGAGATATTTTAATTTAAAAAATTTAAAAAAATACAGTAATGAAAAATGTGTTTTTTTGTTTTGATAAAAAGATGAAGGACTATGAATTGTTCATTAAGTCTTAAAAGAATTTAAGGGTGCGTTTAGTCATTGGAAAATTTTCTTAATTTTCTTTCTCTAGTTTTTTGAGAACGGAGTAACTCTTTATTCTCTGGATAACCTTTTAAAAACTGGAGAACTCTAAATCCAGGTTCTCTAAATCATAGTTATGATAGCAAAAACATATTTTCTGTTTTCAGTAGAGAAATTTCTAAAAATACTCATTTTGAACACAGTTTTCTATTTTTTCTGTGTTTCTTAGAAAACTTTTCTTGAAAACTTCACATTTTTCAGCAACTAAACACACCCTAAAGTATTCACTGAACTTTTTCCATTAATATAGGGATTAATAAATGGATTAAGATGTGAGCTAAGGTATTCACTGAACTTTTTTCATTAATATACGGATTAATAGATGGATTAAAATGTGAGCCATTAGCCATAAAAGGTGATCTAAGGATATACATGACAACATTTAAGTTAAATTAAGATCCAAAATTGAATAAGTAGCATGTAGTAAATAAAAGAAAAAGTATTGGTCAAAAGTTAAGAAATAAAAAGCGGTTTGAAAAGTCAATGTTCAGAAAATTGTCAAAAAAGGTAAAAATATGAAAAACCCATGTCGGGGTCTTTGTACCATAAAAGGATAAATTTTGGACATCCCTTTTTCTCCTTTCGCATCACATATTTTGCTCGGTCCCACCGACCCTCACAAAATAAACCTATCAGAGTACTTATTTTTGAACTTATATTTAAGTATTTAACAAAAATAATTATCAAATATATTTAACATTTTATAGCAACCAATTTGATTTGAGGTTACCGTTAGTTCGAAACATTCTCTTATTCTCATATGATATATTCCTCTAAAGTGTCTTTTTATGTTGCTAGATGTAGTTTGACATAGGATATCCTTTGACATATACTAGAAAAAATCACAATTTTTTGGATACCTTTTAGTGTTTGTTGAACTTAAATTTGTATATTATGCAGAGTAATAATATTGATAACCTTATTATGCAAGTGGTGCGGTCTCACAAGGCCTCATAATTTAAGGGCCTCATTTTGTGTACTTATGCTATATATCTGAATGCCTCTTCTTTGTAAATTTCATTAGTTAAATACAACCTATCTTGTCACAATAAATAAAATGTCATTAAGGGGCCTCATTATAAGAAATTATTATAAATGGACATCTTTTATACACACTTTTAAGTTTTTTTTAGTTTTGGTGGGTCTCTTTTTATTTTTCGTCCGGAGCCTTCAAATTCATTTGTCGGCCCTGTTGGTAGGATAACTCATAATTTTCTTAGTAAACTAATATAGTGAGGTACAATGTTGAAATGATAATGTTATTTTAAACCATCAATGCTATCATAAACAACATAATTCACACGCACATAGCTAATGAAGGTATCATGAAAATAAGATGATCGATTTTGACGTTTTAATGTTTGCACATTATGCAAAGTTGCAAAGCATTTGTATTAAAAAGAAAGGGAAAATATAGGATGGAATCTTGAAGGGAAAGGTAGAATAGGACTGGGTGCAGCACGTGACAAGGAGCAGAAGAAGGCTGCAATAGACAAAGTGTGTGAGTGTTGGTTGGTGTTTTGTTGACCATGTTGCATCACATCGTTTCTCACATAATACAGACTCCCCCACTTTTTACTCACTTTCTGTCCCTCACTTTTTTCTTTTTATACTTTCACCCCTTGCTTTTCATCAACATACCTAACAAACTTGAGTCATCTACAAGATTCATACTAGTCATTTTTAATTATTTTAAGTCATTTTTAGAAAATGCAGATTAACATAAACTCCGTAATTCTCAAATAGAAGAAAAGGAACAAAATTTTATGAAATTTCAGCTTATTTTTATAAGCTCTAATTTTACGGCTTATTTTGAGACTTGACGGCTTTTAGAAGTTTATCATATCATAATAAATTTATATAAGCCAACAAGTCTCAAAATAAGCCACAAAATTGGAGCTTATAAAAAATAAGCTCAAATGGGCTTACATTACTAAGCTTAGCCAAACAGGCCCCAAATAATTTTACCAATATTTGTTGGAATGTGAATATGAATACCGAATAAAACAAAGTATTCATACTATACAACAGGGTATTCGCGCGTTATGACGGCATGTACTTTGTGATTAAAGTTCATGCACCAACAAAATAATAATGACGAGCTTATTAATGTGAGAAAACAAGAAGAAAATAATCCCGGTTCGGCTTGATTCACCCGTTTTTACCAGTTCTGACGGTTCTTTTACGTTCGTTTTCAGATAGCTTTTATTGGCTAGCCGAACTGGTAACGACTCTGTTCCCAGTTGAACATGTTAATCCGGTCTGGTTTTTAAAACTATATGTGCCATCGACTTGTTTGCGTTTAAATTGTATAAAGCTTTGTGAGTTTTCTTAGTTTGTACAACATGTATTTTTTATTTTAGCTGTGTTTTAAAAATAACATTTATTATGAAAAGTCAATAGTTAGTTATAATTATAGACATTTTTTTCTTACATTAGATTACATTGTATTTTTTTTAATTATTGTTTTTAAAACATGTATACAAGAAAGTGATTTAAAGTGTCGTAACTAATGCTGTTATAACTATATTTAGTAAGATTTGCATGTATTTATAATTAGTATGTTGCAAGCTATTAATTTCATAGAAAACAACACAATTTCATACTCCGTAATAAGTAATTTGCTAACTTAATATTTTTAAACTTTCATTTTGAAAATGTTTCAAACGCTTTTATAATGTAGTAGAGATAAATAACAATGAAATAGACTATGCCTCTTACTCAATACAATAAGTCTCGTGTAATACTAATGTAATAACAATAACCCATTAACACTATGTTAATCGTTGTCGCAAATTCTTAAGGTGATTCGGGTTTCTCGATAAAAAGGTGGGTGGTCAAATTATTTCACCTATTGTGCAAGACTAATGACTTTTATGTGGATCATATAGAGCTGGAGAAACAAAATCCTTCGTGCGACTTCGGAGGTGGAAGCGATATCAATTCGTCAAGATATTTTTCTTCGGTTCAAACGATGTCTCTCTTATGGGCTTCTCATCAGGCTTCTGAAAATCGATTTTCGTGCGATAAATTGATCTAAAATCCGACTTTTTGTTGTATAATCTTTTCTATAAGGGTAGTGGCAGTGGGAGTCTATGGGTGGGCGGTTTGGACCAAACCGTCGGGGAACACCGCCGCCACCCCAGCGGTTTGGTGAAGTCTATGGTCTCAGCGGTGATTATAACCTCCACGGTTTGGAGAGTTTTTGAAACGAACGTTGTAAAAATTCGACCGTTGGTGGGAGGTATGAAAAGTCTATGGTTGCCACTAAAAATGGTTGGGAGGTATGAAAAAAGTGTAAGTGAGATGGAATGATATTATTGGTGGATTTGGGAAGTATGGTTTTTTTGGGGTCTATGACTGCCACCACCCTAAGGATATTTTTGGTCTTTCTTAATGCTCCGTTTTAAAAAACGCACTCTTATGTTGTATTTTTTTTTCTCATTTCTTGTCTTGATGGCTTAACATATCTGAAATCCAACTTAGCAATGAACGTCAACTTTGAAATCCAATGAAACTCAGCAATGAACGTCAACTTTGACGAAACTAAAGAAAACGAAAAAAAAAAAAAAAAAAGAACAAGTCACACGTGTTAGAAATAATAGGATCACAGTAATCTGAGAGTCGTGTAAACACTTTCAGATTGAAGTATTTCGATGGTTCTCTCGAAATCTTAAATCGGATAAAACTCAGATTTAGAAACGAGATTGTGTTTTTGTTGTTATAGAACAGAACCAGAATTAGAATAACATAAATATGACCAATAAACTGAAATTCGGTTATAACTGCTATGGCAGTTATTTAACTACCAAATTAGTTAAATTAACGGGTAAAATTGAGGTCCAAAATACTGGGAATTTTATTTTCAAGTGCGTTTTTAACATAGCACTTTGGACCCTGCCAGGGGCGCTGCCCCTTGGACCATGCTACCAGGGGCTGCCGCCTCTGGAACCTCGCTACCGGGGGCGTTGCCCCCGGACCCCCGTGATTCGGGGCTTCGCCCATGAATGATAATCATAGTAACGTCATACAAGTGTGCACTCCGCACAACCCCGACTTGTTGAACATTTATCATGATTACACATTGGTCACCTAAGTCAATCCCTTACACTTAAATCATATTGGTGATGCAAAATCACCAACAACACGCGTACGTGTTACAAAATTCATCATCAGGAAACTAATTAGATGGACATGTCCCTTCTTTATGATTACGGTAAAGAAGTTTCGAGAAATTGGAAACCAAGACATGCAATAGTAGATGATGATGCTGTTCACATACTAATATAGTTGAAGGTTGTAAACATGTAATGAAAAAACGTTAAATCAAATACATGTACGAAAGCATCAAATGGTTACTCCATATTTTACGGTAAACACAAATGTAGGCATTCAAGATTCCTTGAAAAAGGAATGCCAAATATATTGCAAAGTTAATGCTTTAAAACAAATGTTGAGCAGAAAAAAAGAATCAAAAGCTTTGAAAGTTTCGTGTAATGAGCAAGAAGAAATGATGATGGATCATTTCTATGGTATTAATGACATTATATCCAGAAAAAGACGGTAAAAATGTGTAAGTTTCTATGCTATGATATTATTGAACAACAAAATTAGTAATAGAAACGATGAAGAGTATCAAGAGAATCTTTTCTGGCTTTCCCACCCATATCATTTCTACTGATTGATTGTTCGCTAAATCAGTATATACTTTTTTCGTTTTTTCGTTTTCGTTTTTGCTTAGCATGCAGATTAAATAAAAGAATACCAGGTAGTCTAGCATGTATGTACTGTTGGTATTTTAGTGTTTGTGATGTTATCTAGTGTTCTACAGATCATATATAAAAGTTATATTAGATCCCATGAGAAATGGATTGAAGGAAGTATAGAACATATAAACTCATTATGAAACGGACTTTAAAAGTGATAAACATACATAAGTTTTGTTTTGGCCATTTAAAACACCTATTTGATCTAATATTAAAGCAAGAAATATTGGATATAGGTACATGCATGACATATAGTAAATAAGAATACTTGAACATTTTCCGGAAAATTCATTGCTGATGTACGAATTTACTTGGTCAAAAACGAGCCTTAGACCTTTCCAAAACTTGCCAAACTATTGAAAATATGTTAGTATATATTTTTACCTTTCCGGGGATATAAAGAACTTGAAAATCGGCCTTATAACGAATTAGTTATGATTTTTCGAAAGTTATTATTTTCATTTATAAATTACCAGCACTTACCCAGAAATTTTCTAAGTATACCTAGAAACAACCATGTTGAGAGGCATTTTCCCGTCAATTGACTCAGTTTTGGAGTTTTGGACCACAAGGAACAAAAGTTAGAGCACCTGGCCTAGTTTTCAAATCAAAAAGCCGTTTGTCATTTGGACTTAAGATGAGTAATCTACAGCCATCCAAATATTCATAAAAGCTGCCCAGAAATGGCAGCTTTAGCCTAAAATACCATACTTCTCGACCATTTAGCATAAAATCTAGACACTTTGAGCAAAACTTCACTCCTGAACATTTTGAGGCTTGGTGCTAGGCTTTCAAGAAATACCAATTTTACTTCCTAACTCTCAATATTCACTGATTTACAACTAGTTTTCCGAAGCCATTTTTAACCGTATTTCAAAAATTACTAAGTGTTATATTTTACGTCTAAAACCTATATTTCACTATATTTCACTATATAACTATTGTATAACATTATTAGACTATATGAACATGTAATATTCACTATGACCTTATACGAAGATATAAATTATATTTTCGACAACAATACATATTTTGAATACAAAACGAGTGGTATAGATTATAAGTGCAAGTGCATACATAAACCCATTTCATAATCTAAATTAGATTACTTGCATTCATTTTAGGTTGCGATTAGGAGATTGCACCTCATTTCTTCAGCTCATACATTCCCGTTTGTACCATACCATGAAGTGAGTTTTCATAGCCCCGTATGCATTCTTTTATTGTTTTCAAATCCCACGGGGGAGAATACATTGCACCATTTTTCCATACGGAACTAAGTATACCAAACCATGTACAATGCTTAAGTTACCACCTTGCCTATGAAAGTTCCCCTATTATCATGAACCGTTAATTGTATTTAAGCGAGAGTGAGTGGATAGATCTATTGAGGGTGACGCCTCCATCCGTGTTGGGGTTACCGACAGTCAAGCGGATGCATTTCATTTTTATTCATATTAGAGTGTCTGGCAAAACACTCTTTAGGGGCATTCCATACAGTCAAGCTTCGGGGTCATGAGCTAAAGTGCTATTGTACTATTTTTTTTCATTAACATGTGACGGGTAGTCATACATATATACTTATGGTTTCCGTATAACATTCATTTTTATAAACCTATGATTTCTCACCAACATATTGTTGACGTTTTTAGCAATGTATTTTCAGGTAACTAATGTAACAACATGTGACATGCATTGGACCAACATGGAGTCGGAGATCGACGCGTCTCACTGTTTTATTTCAATGCACTTATGAATCGTTTGATCTTGTCATTTTTATTTTCTATAAATGTGTAAAACTACTTGGGACCTATGTTGTAAACTTTTATGTTTTAAATAAAATGATCAAACGTTGTATTTACAAAACGACACTTTAGGTCATTCAATGTAACCTTGTATGAGATGCCATGATCGTTACACC
>LBNU01026428.1:0-55447 GCA_014162995.1 Artemisia annua | reverse complement strand
GCAGCGAGGAACATTTGGTTAGCCGAGCTCGGTACAACTGGACCCTCCATGATCACACCCCCTTCCCCTAAGCGATACTTTGCCCATTGGGTTCTTGAGATCAATAAATCTAAGGAATTCGACTTGCACCACTGGACATAGTTTACTCGGTGTCATACAGTTGGGTGGTGCGTCCCATACGTGAGTGAACCTGCCTTCATGCCCTACGTATTGTTGAGTAAGTAATAGGACCTCACACATCTGATCAAACCAGTGCAGACTGTTTTTGGCTCGTTGTATTTGATTTTGTTGGAAGCATTGGTAAAAGGTCTTGAGGTGAATTGATGCATCATGCATGTTTGCTGAGGACACTACATTCTGATTTTGGCTTGTGTAAATATAATTTTGCATATTGCTTGAGCTTGTTTTTGCTGACGAAGATGTTGCAGTTGATGATATGGTTGCTGCTTGAAACGGGTTTAAAGTACGGTCGGTTGAGACATGATTGATAACTTGTGGGGTTTATGGATCTATGGTAGAAAGGTATTAGCTACAAAATCTTAATCCCCAAAAGTAACTAAGATTTCGATGCCTTTGGGCAATTGCGAAGGTTATCGATAAAACGGTTTAAAGTCCAAATAAACCAAGAAACAAAAGTTCTGCGATAAACCAGGGAAGATTCGAGTAACTCGCGTTGTTCTCGATAAAGATAATTTATCGAGAAAAGTTGGGAGACAATTATCGAGATCTTTGCGTGAAGTCAGACACGAGTTTCTTATTCGATGGCCACCTTAAGTTAATTTCGAATAGAATTATAAGATTTCGAAAACAAGAGATGTTTCGATAATTATAAGGTTCTCGAGTAAACCAAAGGTTTTCGTATAAGAGAAATCAAAGTTTTCGAGAATCTATACAATAACGAAACTATCCAATAAGTCGAAAGTGTTTTCTTCTCTTATACAAGAGAGAGAAACACCGAAAAGTAAGCAACAAAAACACTTAGGTAGATAATATGAAGGTTCTCAGATAAAAGAGGGAACCTTCTCCACAGCGTTTCCTCTCGATCCACACAATGCGCGCGCAGTCTAAAGATGTTTCTCGATAAATTGTGGGGGGGGTGGTTTTAGAGGTTCTCGATAAAACGCAGTTTTTTCTTTTGTGAAAAAGTAAACCTAAACGTAGTTTGTTAATCCAAGCATCTTGTACAACTAGGCATTCTAAAATGATTGATAATCTTAATGGAAAGTTGCAAATCTGAACTTTTTTGAACAAAAGGTTTTGAAAATTTTGATAAAATAGTACAAGTTTTATACGTAATCTAATAAAACCCAAAAATTTGAAACTTTGTTGTCTCTTGTTTTGATTTTTAACACAAGGTTTGTAATTCAATAATCTTGTGATAAAACACAAAGAAGCAAGAAAGTTTGCAAACTTTTTTGAATTCTAACGAGAAAAGACAAAAAACGAAGTTTATGTTAACGTAATATCACAAAAAATTAAAACTACAACTCTTTCTTCTACGATTTGATACCACTTGTATTAGCCGTCACCATTATTTAGTTAGTAAACACAATATTCAAATGAAGGAGGAAAGAAAGAGATGAGAAATAGACTTGGTTGATTAAGAATCAATATGAAAGATGATAAGAACAATAGTTGCTTTAAGATTATCTCGAAACTCATCCACATAATCGAATGCAATACATATGGTCGCATGTATATAGGAGTGATGGATAAGGTGAAAAACACTCCCTTCCTTCCCTATGTGCTTAGTCGTGGCTTTCAAGGCCGATTGGACACTTATTAGACTCGTCTTATAACCGAACGAGTATTAGTCTAAAACGTAACATAAAGTGATAAAACTAGCTACCTATTACATTTATTGAAATGACCGAGACTTGACTGAATAGTTGAAAACTATGATCCTAACAGTACCGGTTGTATTATTGCTAACTGTCTTATTTCAGGTACAAATGCCATCTTGAACACTAACTTCCTCGTGCTCATACATACATCTCAATGCCAATGAAAGCTCGATGCAACATCACAGTCTAAAGAAAAGATTCTACGACAACAATCATGAATTTTCAACAACAAAGACAAAGAGCTACGAATGCATAACTACAACACAGTCAAAGATGTATGAGCATGTCGGAACGGAGCAAATCCATTGGAGATACCGAAAGTGACGTATGGCGGATTACAACATCATATCTCATTTTCACATCAATAAAGACAAAGAACAAAGAACGATGAATCACTTCTACTACAATCATTTTGAAGACGTCTAAAGCTACAAATGTCAACAGTTAAAGTCCAAAGACAAAGACGTCAAGCAACCTCGATGACCGTGACGAACTTCTATCCTTCAACAATCCTTCAAGACCGATCCTTAGGGGGAGATTGTTAGGATCATAGTTTTCAACTATTCAGTCAAGTCTCGGTCATTTCAGTCAGTGATATAGGTTGCTAGAATTATCATAATTAGCTACGTTATTTAGTTAATCGTATGGTTTAATGTTTAAGTTAAGTAAACGTCCAATGGGCCTAAAAGCCCATTCGTTTGGATAAGAAGGAAAGGAAGGGTGTTGCCCTATCCTTTTCCTATATATAGGACATTATGTCTTCTTGTAATATTGTTGGTTAATTTCATATCTTAAGAAAACTCTTGCTCTTTCATCTTTCATATTGTTATTAATCAACCAAGTCTAATTCTCATCTCATTTCTCTTATAAGATTACTTGTGTTTACTAATATGGTGACCTAACATCCTCAGACCTAGGTGGCTATGTTGAGCCGCCTCTCATATACCACCCGTCAAACCCTAGCCGTCACTTTTATCTCTTCAAAAATAAGTCTCAAAAACCCTTATTCCAAAAAAAAAAGACACAGAATGGCCGACGCTTAATTTCAATGGGGAAAGTAAAATCGATGCTTATTCTTTTTGTGTTATAATTGAATCACTATGGGTACTTTTGTAGAGACAGAAAGAGGCGTGATGTTCTAGCAATAATTTTATGAGAATTATTGTTTTATCAGAAAAAAAATGTTATAGTTATTTTAATTGTTTGTTTTTTATGTCAAATCCAGGGTATTAATTCCCGAGACGACTTTTTTTGGTGTCGAATCTAGGGTTCTTATTCCTGAGACGACTTTTGTTGGTGTCGAATCTAGGGTTCTTATTCCCGAGACGACTTTTGTTGGTGTCGAATCTAGGGTTCTTATTCCCGAGACGACTGTTTGGGATACTTTGGTTTATCCTTCGGATAATTTGGTTATCCGTAAACAAAAAATTAGAATAGGAGATACTTTGGGTTATCCCGTTTTATCTTGGTTAATTGTTTTATTTTGCTTTCTTAGTTTACTACTCCAGTTCGAGCTTTCGCAATTTCGCCGCTCGAACTGCGAGGGAGTATAAGTGGATAATTAGGCCCAAGCCCGGTTTGTGGGTTTTGGGTATTAGGGTTTCAAATGGCCAAGGAGGCATGGGACATGCTTGCTTCGATCTTCAATGACAATAAGTGTTCTCGCTCTATTGCATTGAAGGCCGAATTACGTGCTTTAAAGCTTGGGGATTTGAGTATTGACGCTTATTTTTGGAAGATTGAGAACATGGCTACTCTCTTATCGAGTTTGGGTTCTCCTATTAGTTATGATGATGTCGTTACATTTGCCTTGGAAGGGTTGCCCGCGAAGTATGAGAGTGTATGTACTATCATTGCCCATCGTGAGATATTTCCGGATCTTAAAACGGTGCATTCCATGCTTACCACGGAAGAGATGCGTTTAAAGACCCGTGTTCAAGATACTTCTCTTGACTCTAGCTCCTCATCACCGATGGTTTTGTTGACCAACTCCGGTTCTAATACTCATCGTACTTCTTCACGTAATGAGAAGGTAAACAAACCTTGCTTTAATTTCAGTCAAGGGTCTTGTAGGTTTGGGGTTTATTGAAAATTCCTTCATGATGGTATTCATAATAATCCTTCTAAACTTCCCTCCATTGTTACTGCTCCTATGTGCAACAATTTATCATCCCATGATTTAGTCACTCTTCAAACTCTATTAGCTAAAATGGGCATTCAAGGTACTGTGAATGGGGTAGATAATAACTTGACGAGTAATACTAACAATGTTCAAATTTCTAGTGATAATAAGCCTATTGCATGTTTTGTTGCACCACCTGGCTTTGGAAATCCAGCCCAATACGTGTCCTCCACGCAGCCCATTAATACATATAAGGGGGGGGGTCCATTCTTGGCAGTAAGTTCGCAACAGGGGGTCCTCCTCAAGGGGGTGAGTTTCCGTTGATAGGGGTTCACAGCAGGGTCAATTTACTTTGACAAGGGGTTCACAACAGGGTCAGTTTCATTCAACAGGGGGTTCGCAACAGGTTACTAATCATTTGAATGGTTCGCAGCAGGGGGGTTCACTTCCGGGTCAAGAAACTCTTTTACCTCATGCTTTTACTACTAACACACTTCAGACTCCAACCGACGGTAACTGGAATATGGATACAGGTGTGTCATCTCATCTTAATGATAATGTCAATTGTCTTAGTGATGTTTTTGACTCGTGTATTTACCCATCTGTTGCGGTTGGTGACGGGCATTCTATTCCCGTTGTCAACTCCGGCCATAGCATTTTGCCTACACCTCACCGACCCATTCATTTAAATAATGTCTTAATCAAACCCAATATCGTTAAAAATTTGATATTTGTTCGTCAATTTGTTCGTGATAATTATTGTACTGTTGGGTTTGACCCTTTTGGTTTATCTGTTAAGGAGTTTCAAATGCGTCGGGTGCTGCTTTGTTGTGATAGTAATGGCAATCTTTACCTTGTCACTCATCCTTCCACCATTCCGCATGCTTTTCTTGCAAGTTAGTATACGTGGAATCAACGACTTGGACATCCAGGAAGTGAAGTGCTACGTCGTGTCCTTTCAAGTAGTTCTATTTCATGTAATAAAGAGAAGTGTCCAGTTCTTTGTCATGCTTGCCAGCTTGGCAAACACGTGAACCTTCCATTTGTTAGCTCTAATAGTTTGGTTCAGTCGTCATTTGATATTGTACACTCGGACTTGTGGACTTCCCCGATTCTGAGTCTTCCCGGTTTTAAATACTATGTCTTGTTTTTGGATCATTATTCTCAGTTTGTGTGGGTTTATCCTTTAGTTAATAAATCTGATGTTTTGTCTAAATTTATTTTGTTTCGTAGCTTTGTTCGTACTCAATTTAAATGTGAAATTAAGTCTTTTCAATGTGACCATGGCGGGGAATTTGACAACCACGCTTTTCATCAGTTCTTTTCCGATAATGGGATTCAATTTCGATTTTCTTATCCTCGTACCTCTCAACAAACGGAAAATCCGAAAGGATGATTAGGACTGTCAATAACCTTATTCGTACCTTGTTATTTCAAGCACATCTCCCTTCTAATTATTGGACTGAGGCTCTTAATATGGCTGTTTATCTTTTAAATATTTTACCCTCGCGTGCCATTGATAATGAAGTCCCATTTACTCGACTTTTTGGATTAACCCCTGACTATATATAGTCTCTTACGTACCTTTGGGTGTCTTTGTTATCCTTACATCGATACTAATAACAAACTGGGCGCTCGGGCCACACCTTCCATTTTCTTAGGCCATGCAACAAATCATCGTGGTTATCGTTGTTTAGATTTGAGCACCAAATTTATTCTTTCACGTCATGTTACTTTTGATGAGACTGTTTTCCCGTTTGCCACAAAATCATCCACTACCACCACCACTCTCACTGCCAGTTCTTCTTATGAATTCTTGGATGACTCATCTAATGTCATTTCCAATATTCTAAGATTGTCTCCCACCACTTCACCTAATGTTCAAACTGCTCCTCATGACGTTCCTACATCCGATGCGCCTGTTGAGCCTCTTAGCCCACCTACTTCACCAATTTCACCACCTACTGCCCCACCTTCACCACCTACCCAATCATCACAGCCAACTCCCGTTTCTGTTTCCCATGATACACCAACTCCACCTCCTCACCCACCCACAGGTTCGATTCACCCCATGGTCACACGTTTTCGTGTCAGGACTACTCATCCTAATCCTTGTTATGTTGGTCATGTGTCTAAGATTTCTCCTTTACCTAGGTCTTATAATGATGCGTTTCGTGATCCCAATTGGCAAAATGCTATGTGTGATGAGCACGATGCACTTATTAAAAACAAAACTTGGACTCTTGTACCAAAACCCCCGGACGCAAATATTATTCACAGTATATGGTTGTTTCGCCACAAGTATTTAGCAGATGGCACTCTTAGTCGTTACAAGGCTCGCCTTGTTGCGAATGGTAGCAATCAGATAGAGGGTGTTGATGTTGATGAGACTTTTAGTCCGGTTGTTAAACCAAGCACTATTCAGACAGTTCTTAGTTTGGCTATTTCTCGACAATGGCCGCTCATCAGCTAGATGTCAAGAATGCTGTTTAACATGGGGATTTGGCTGAGACAGTTTATATGTATCAGCCGCCTGAGTTTCGTGATCATGTTCATCTTGATTATGTCTGTTTATTGCAGCGATCTCTGTATGGACTTAAGCAAGCACCTTAGGCATGGTTTCAGCTGTTTGCTACTTATATTAATACTGTTGGGTTTTGTCCTAGCCGTTGTGACTCCTCTTTATTTATTTACAGACAGGGTGATGATACTGCATTTTTATTACTTTATGTGGATGATATTGTTCTCACTGCTTCATCTGATAGTTTGTTACAGCGGATTATTGATTCTTTACATACGAAGTTCTCTATGACTAATTTGGGTGCTCTCAATTATTTTTTGGGTGTTTCAGTTACACGTAACTCTTCTGGATGTTTTTGTCACAGTGTAAGTATGCTATGGAGATTTTGGAACGTGCACATATGGCTGGTTGTAACCCTTCTCGGACTCATTTTGATGATACTGAGTCTAAATTAGGTGATGATGGTACTCCGGTTTCTGATCCTAAGATATATCGGAGTCTTGCTGGTTCTCTCCAGTATCTTACATTTACTAGACCTGATATTTCATATGTTGTGCAACAGATTCGTCCTTTTATGCATGATCCTCGGGAGCCTCATTTCTCGGCTCTTAAGCGGATTTTGAGGTATGTTCGTGGTACATTAGATTATGGATTGCAATTTTTTTCCTCCTCTACTTCTTTATTGGTTGCTTATTTGGATGCTGATTGGGCTGGTTGCCCTACTACTCGGAGATCGACTTTTGGCTATTGTGTTTTTCTGGGCAACAATCTCCTCTCCTGGTCCTCTAAGCGTCAACCGACGCTTTCTCGTTCCAGTACCGAGGCTGAGTATCATGGAGTTGCCAATGCTGTTGCTGAGACTTGTTGGTTGCGAAATCTTTTGCGTGAGTTGCACACACATTTGTCTTATGCTACGCTAGTCTACTGTGATAATGTTAGTGCCGTATACTTGTCTTCTAATCCGGTTCAGCATCAACGTACGAAGCATATAGAGATTGATATTTATTTTGTACGGGATTTAGTTGCTGCTGGTCAAGTTAGAGTGCTTCATGTACCGTCGCGTTATCAGTATACAGATATTTTTACCAAAGGCTTACCATCTGCTTTGTTTGAGGAGTTTCGTACCAGTTTGAGTGTCTGGTGTCCTCCCACTCCAACTGCGGGGGAGAACTAGTCGTTTGAATATAGAGTCCATATATATTTTACGGGCTAAGGCCCAAGCTCTAGAATACCCTTGTATTGGTATTTATATACCGGCTTATGATTTATGAATAGATACGATTCACATAATTCCCTACATTTATAACTTTATTATCGGTTTGAAAAATTTGAGGTCGTGATTTAGGACTGCGGTCATATATGCTGTAGAGTCATAACTTTTTTTGTATAAAAACAGTTAGCTAGACAAATGGACCGTATATATCGTATGATCTAAATAAGAACTGTCCCAATTGGGCTAGGTACTTTAATCATGCCCTTCTCCATATACTCAATAAAATTGTTCAGATGATATTATTGCTAGTTCGTTGAAAATGTCAAATGATGTATTTGATTCTAGTTGAGGTTGTCAAAAGATCACAACAATAGTTAAGATAGAAAAACAATTCAACCCATTCACTTATGAGCACGCCATTTTGGTCATATTTTATCTATAGCGAATCAAATTGATATAATAGAGGAAAAGTCTAGAAGCTAAAAGGTAAATAGGTCAATGGTCATCCACAGTGTTTTTGATGCGTCTTCATAAATTGATTACTTTGAACAAAAACATTGTTGATGTATTATATTTTTTGTAATCATATAGGCTGCTGTGGTATTTATATAAGGGCCAGTTTGGTTTGTAAAGTGGGTTTAGAATCGGATTTGGATTTGGGAATGGTTAGAAAGAAATGTAGGAGAGAAAAAATTAATAATTATGTAATTTATATATTTGTTTAAAGATATTAATTGTTTGATTTATAAAAAAATATAAGAAAAAGACAAAAAATATTAAAGTGACAAATGAATTATGTGGTGGAGATTGTATGTCACATGGGAATCCCTCAAAAACCACCAATATTGTGTGGAATGAGATTTTTTAAATAATTTCATTACTTTTTTTATAAATGGTCAACCAAACATTTCATTTAAGGAATCATAGTATTCCTTGGGCTCAAAACTCACATAACAAACACACCCTAAATTGAAAAAATTACAAATTTTGGATAGAAAGTGTTCTAGGAAAACCCAGTCCAACGAACCTGTTTCGACATATACTAAAAGTCACCCGTTTTGATCCATTGCTGACTTGACCATTTGGCCACCTCTACTCGGGCACAAGCACATAATATAGATTTCATGGAAAACCTAAATATATGAAATTAACAAACATGGACCCAATCTGACCAAATCTGAGCAGAGTCAGAATTTAAAATTGCAAACTGGGTATCCAGTTTATGAATGCAAGATGAAAGAATTCCACAAAAGGTGTAGATTGGCGGGAACACCCTAGGGACATAGCCAGAATGCTGGTGTCAGCAAATGACGACAGCAGTAGTAGCTGATGTTATTAGAAAACGCATCACACGATTGCTCATTTGTGTTTGCTAGTGACATTCTTGTTCCCATATGATTTTTTGTACTAACAGAATCCTACAGTTTTACAATGAATTACTAGTTGACAGAGACAATTAGATGGAATTTTAAGATGAAAGTTTGATAAAGGAATGGTAACTGCAGCTGCTTGAAATGATGATGAAGTTCACATGCATATTTTGGTCACACATTTAAGAAGAAATTTTGTTGTGATCAAATTCAAAGGGTTGTAGATTTTTATTAACATTAAAGATACAATAGTACAAGCCCACCTATTAAAGAGGAATCCCTTGTTATTGCATGCATATATCATTGAACGAGTATACAGAAACTTTTGCTTTTTCCATTTCCATGTATCCCCTGCAACGTTGTAATTTTTAGAACTAACGAAGTCTGCATAGAAAGTATGATCAAATGGGATTGATTCTCTGTTGTACCTTCATTGTGCAAGAACTCCAAGTTGCTTATAATAGTTCTCAAATGTCTCAAAACCTGCGAAGAACAACCATTACCCGACATATCATCCAAAATAAAAACCTTGTCTTGGACCTTATATAAGACTTGTGGAAAGAGTCATTCATGATAGAGCTATTGAAATCCTTAGAGGCTGAGAGCGGGTTGAGAGCGTGCTCACCAAAAAGCATGTCCTTTTTAAAGGGGAAATAGACAAATAAAAATCACAAAGGGAAGACAGTATCGAGATTGCTATCTTGGGGGTTTGAAAAATGAATTTTTGAAAAATCACAAAGAAAATCGATTTTTGAAACATCCATAAGATCCTCATTAAAGTATGTTGGGAACTTGAACCTGTAGAAAAAATGAAATTGAAAGTGAAAGAGGCATTTTATCAAACACGTGGTATGACATTGCGATGGAAATTGGCTCAACCAAGACACTTGATGATGACAAAATCATGGTCTAGAATAGAGTACAAGTAGATCAAACAATACACACATGTTCATCCAATACTAGTGTACAATAATATGTCTGCAAGTTTATGCCAAATGTTAAAATTAATTTTTTTGAACAACAAATACTCATTCACTCATGTTCTTAATGGAACTTGAACACAACCTGTGCAAAAAAGTAAGAAGGAGATTATAGGTTTTCCAACGCCAAACAAAAACTAATAAAAGCTGCAACGCCTTGAAATGATGTTGTGTAATGAGTCCTTCCACAGCAAGGTTATAATTACTTCTATTTTGATACATCCTGTGACCAATTAAGAGCTATAATGAATAAATATTCTGTTATATGTGGTTTTTGTTCGTGTTATGAAAAAGAGTTTGGGTATTGAAAACATACCTCAATTGAAAGACCACGTGTGTTGGAGTTCTTCTGGGAGAATGCTTTAAAGAGTCGTTCTTCCCCTGAGATAAAAAAATAATAATACTAAAAAGTAACACAACAGACAACAACTTTTTAAAAAATATAGTAAATGGGTTCTACCTTTATTAAAGACACCGCGTGTAATTAAACAACTAGGTTGACGTGGATACAATGTTGTATTCCATCCATACATATTTTCTAGGTAGTATTCCCCTGTTGTTAACCGAAAAGGAGAGAGATCTCCACCAATGATATGATTCCATGACTTGTAATAACTCAACGCATCTTCGTCCTTCTCATTCTTTCCATCATCATCATCATCACCATACAAAAAACTCACCCCACACTTATACGAGTAATAGTTTTTATGATTTGACCATCCAAAATTATGATCTTTTATAAAAATAGTAAGTTGGTCACCATCTTCCATCTCATTCTTCCCAAACATCCAATGGCTTAAGAATGTTAAAAACTTCCCATCTACATTGACATTGTTAATGTAAGGCTTGTATATCCAGGTGAGATTCTTTGTTATATTACTAATTATGATATACGGCAATCTGAACAACTGATTATTCCCAACTTGAATTCCAATTATCAAATGTGTAAATTGCACGTAGCAGAAATTCAGTCCTGTGAGCCTTTTAGGAGATGATGGAATGGTAAATGAAATTGAAGCCCCCTTGCTTCTATGCCTAATCCATGTTGGCATCACTTCCCCCCCATAAATTGTGCTGAATATTCCAAATTCATAGTACATCTGCCAAAACACAAGCAAAATTAACCAGAATAAATTATCTATGTATGCATATTCATATAAACACATATAGTTAGTTATAGGAACCTGGGTTTGAGATTCCTCTAGTCCTCTTAAATGACAATGATACGTTTCCACACGCCTTTTATTAATGAACTCTAAGTTTCTCCACCCCAAACTGCATAATATAGTATCATCAACATCTGCTATAGGTTGGATTTTGATCATTCCTTCAATTTCAATGGATGAAGTTGGTAAATATTCCAAATCCATGCATAGCCTAAGTGGGGACATTTCTGGATCAAATGCAATTTTCTGTATCAAATACTTATTACCAAAGTGGACAGACAAATTCTTGTGCATCAACTCTTTTAGTGTACATGGAGGATGTTCGATTGACACCAGCTTTTCACAGTCAAACAAACTAAGTGTCTGAAGCCTAGGAAGACTTCTCACACAATTGGGCATTGAAACTATTGGATTACCACTTAAACATAAATTCTTCAACATAGATAGGCAACTGAAGTCCAAGGGAAACGATTCATTGGACAGCTTATTATTTGCAAGTGACAGCGTTACTAATGAGCTCGGTAAATAAATCGCCAAGGACTTCGAATCTCTTGGTACAACCTCCATGGCACGTTCACCTATATTACATCCATCTAGTACCAGATTTTTGACCTTTAACTTGGTTAATGTTCTTGGAAGTATTCTTAACTCTTTGCAGTTACTGAGATCAATGAAGACAAGCTCATCACAATGGTCAATTGAATCACTGACTTCAATCAAACTCGTGCAGTTTCTAAGAAATAAACCCTTAAGCATAGGGATTTCACAAAAGCTAGCGATACAATTAAGCTTATAGCAGTAACTCAGATCAAGAATCTTCAACGAACCCAACAACCTGTCATCTTTTGAGCAAGATCCAGTCAGCTGTTGAAATGGTATAATAGTTAGTGAAATGGAGTAACTGAACATGAATGTATAACAAAACTTGAAGTAGTTTCTTTTTACTTTCTTACCATTTCTCCGACTTCGAGTGGTTGCGGGTTACTACAAGACATGTCAAAAGATTCGATATTGCTATAAGACATGTCAAGAGCAACTAGATGCTTCATTCGCAAGTCTAAATGAAAAGACTTTAAAGGGAACCCTCGCATACGCAACCATCTTAATTCTTCTGGAAAGTTCTCATAAGGCCCATTGATTTGCACATAATCGAGATGTAGTATCATTAGATTATCCATATTACTAAATGCAGCTGTTTTAAGTTCACTTGATCCTCGCAACTTCTCTTTCTCAAGCATCCGCATATCAAGGCTCAGGCCTAATAGATTTCCCTTACCCTATGAAGAAAGGACCATATACAAAATTATTATTTACATGTATATTAAGAATGAAAAATAGTTGGAAACATCAAGTATTACTAATATCATGCCTCTTACCTTTTTTTGTTTCAGAACTTTGAATAAATCCTCATGACACCATAATCGGCTACGCTTCCATGGTTTGTCTGGTGACTCTTGACGTACCACATCTCTTCCCATTTCTTGAATCAGTGAATGCATACTCAACGCGTTATTCCAATCGATATGGAGAAGGCATCTGTCAATGAGATGAGTGATCCCGGATCTTGTGTTCATATTACATGCTTTGAGAACTATTTCAGTAAAATCTCTACCTTCCCCAACAAAAAAACAAGCAATATGCTTAAACAATTCCTTATCATTTTTGGATGGCAAAGATTTAAAGCCCATCATCAAGACATTATTTATATAGGAATCGGGTTCTTTCTTTAGCCCTTCTATGCAGTCTTTCCAATAAGCTATATCTCGGTCATGTAGTGACCTGCCTAAAACTGTAAGAGCCAACGGATGCCCTTCACAGTAATTCACAATATCATCTGAAACTGCTTCGTAACCTTCTTTGAGATCTTTAGACTTGAATGCATGAAGACATAAAAGCTTTAGTGAGTCAGCCACATATAAACTTTTAAGATCGTGCTTTATATGCTTGGGTTGAACTTGCGGATTGAATAGTGCACATCTCTCCGTCAACGATGCGTCTTTAGTTGTTATTATGATTTTGCTTCCTGGATGAAATTCTTTCTTTCCAAGTAACGCGTCCAACTGGTCGACACTATCAACATCATCAAGTACTATAAACACCTTTTTATGGGATACTGCATTTTCAATGGTAGAGGTGTACACAGAAACATCATGAACGGAATTTAAACTAACTTTCGAAATGTCTTCACAAAGTTGTTTTTGTACATCGAGCAATCCATTATATTTTTCCACACATCGCCTGCTTATATTTTCAGCAAAGCTGCTTCGGTTGAATTCATGAGAATGTAACTTATAGACATGTTTGGCCAAAGATGTCTTCCCGATCCCACCCATACCCAATATAGTGAGGATATCAGCAGTATGTTCAGATCCATCTTGGAGCCATGAACTGAGGAAATCAATGGAATAATCTATCCCAATAAGGTGTGGGTCTTGTGATAGAATACTCCTGAGGGGTACACCTAATTGATGATAGATCGATGTCGGTAACAATATCTTCGATAAACTCCGTCTCTAGCCTGAAAAATTGATTTCAGCGAGAACACATAATACAAATCATGCATCTAACAACCAATTTTTAGTATTTATGTTATCTAAGTGATAGTATACCCTTACCCGCAAAAAACAAAATTATAACATACTATTCTGTTACTTTAAAAATTAATTACGTTAAACACTGAAAAAGATACCATGAGATATTCAAATTATAACAGATTATCTAGCTCTCATGTTTGGTTCAAGCATCATGAACTCGGTTGGTTAGTCAGTTACATGCTATGAAAAATTCTAGCTTATTGTAACAAAACTTCAAGAGACATTTGAGCAAACAAATTTATTTAACAAAATATACATGGAATAGAAACGAGAACATAGTTATAGTACAATTAAGTTGAAACTTCAAGGAATTAAGTGTGAACCAAGTAGTTAATATAAGCGTTCGACAAACTGTTGGACAAGCATATTGAAAAAGAGATGAAGTTTAATATATTTCATATGATAAAATACAAGTAAAAAAGAAGTTAATTAGTTACCGGTCCTTTGGTTCTTTCCCTTTTAAATTAGAAAATTGTGCAAGTGTTTTCTCCCATATGTCAATCTTTTGAGCCCATACACTTTTAATCTCCGTATTTGGCTCTTCATCCATTTTCTTTCTATGCTTGTCCATTCCAACTTTAAAGCTGCCTGTTATATTCCTGACGACGGTGGGCTCGACATGATAGAATATGGGGATAACAATTTGGTTGTACTTCCTATGTTGTTCTAGGATCAGCACCAGTTCATTAAGGCACCAGGTGGAAGAAGCATAATTCTTTGACAACACAATTATAGAAGCTCTCGATGCTCTAATGGCACTCTCTAACTCTGGTTTTAGAGATAGCCCGGTTTCGATCTCAGTATCGTCCAAAAAGGTTTTGACATTAGCATTCACAAGGGCGGTGTGGAGGTGATTGGTGAAATTATTACGAGTGTCAGCACCACGAAAACTCAAAAATACATCATATATATAACCAATACTTGAGGAAGATGCTTCTTCTGCGATTATAACCATTATGATTTATGAAAGTNTTTTTTTTTTTTTTTTTTTTTTTTTTTTTTTTTTTTTTTTTTTTTTTTTAACGGAAGCAAGTCACCTACTACGTCTTAGTTGGAAATTTTCTTAAGCAAGACTTAAAAAACATTTAATATAAATTACATATCAATCATGCTACCTAACATAAACATTAAAATCAACTTTTGTTTTTGTTTTCTTGCTTCATAGTATTAATAAAGATTTTAAAAGTAACCAAGTGGATATTACAATACAATGGAAGGTGACCTTCCACGAAATTTATAAATGATTAATTAGTACCAATTACCATGTACTAGTTGTACCAAAAACATATCACACATTCACACTCGGGTTGCGTTCCGTAAATTTTGAAAACTTTGACGTGGAATTCTTGTATTGCAAATTAACTAGTGCAAGATGATTTTACTTTGCCAAACACCATACTATTGCAATATTTTGATGTTTTGCCGCAATTATTGCGTTATTGTTGTGTCCTTGACCAAATCAATATACAGCTCCAAGCACATTATAAGTTTATAACATGTGCAATAACTAAAAACCAAAGAGGAAGAACCACTCATACCAACCTAGGTGTCTAAAAAGGGTGAAACCAGCGTAAATAAAACTTATCCCAAGAGCGACAAAGAGGGTTCTTAATAATCGAAACAGAAACTAAAAAAACCGCCAAAGGAAGCTACACGATGTGACCAATTAAGAAAATTGTTCAGAGGATAATCATAAGATCCTCATAACATTGTCTTGCAAACATGTTCAAAAAATTAAAGTGGCATTTCGTCAAACATTTGGAGCACTTGGCTTGTTTTGGTTGCAATCTTTGCAGCAGAGTGTTGACACAAATAACTACACAAACTGAATGAAGGTAACTCAACTTCAATTGTAGTTCTTCATCATTCACCTTCTCCTAAATAAGATTTGTGAGGAGGGAGTATGTATAGATCCGTTACTTCTGGCTCATTTAGACAGAGATGAATATTGCTCATAAAACTCGCAATCTTGTGGCTGCGTGCCTGCGTTGACGCCCCAACTATGTAGCACTTTTGAATTTTGGTTTATCCCATATATGAAAGAAACTGTTTTGGTTTATTTAAGAATAATTGCTCAAGTTCAGGTCATATGTCTATCCCTGAAATCTTCAAAACTCGTAAAGTATGAGCCCTTGCATTGCAAGTGTTGTTTTAAAATTCATGCAAGTATAATTCAGCTACTCAAAATGACCGCCTTGTTGTAGCACTTTAGACGTGTTTTTCTTCAAGATTTGATAAGTTATATTCTAAAATGGAATATCAATCAAATTCGTCACACAGTGGAGCTGTTTATTACAAGTTCAAGGCTATGTTTGGCGCAAAACTTTTTGGGGCGATAAGCGGTTAGCAATGAGCTTTTTGATTTTTAGTGTTCGTTTGGCATGAGAGCTGTGAGCTTTGCTATTTTTTAGGAAAGCTTATTTTTCCAATGCTTCTTTATGAAGATGTGAGCGGTGAGCGGTGAGCTGTGGCTACTGCTCACAGCTACTGCTCACTGCTATCGCTCACAGCTACTTTTGCCAAACATAGCCCAAATCACAAAATGGCATTCTGGTTCAATATTTTGATTGGAGTAAATTGCGAAAATCATCCTTGTGGTTCAGCCAAATTGCACGTTTCGTCCTTGTGGTCTATTAAGTGCAAAAATCGTCCGCCTTTTCCACTGTTGCGTCCGTTTGGTTCCTCCATCACTAAATGCGTTAGTTTCTCCTAGTTAACTTTTGCACGTGCTTCGTAAAAAAGGGTATTTTTGTCTTTCTAGGTTTTATCAATTAAATATACCCACCCAATCTTAATTAAATATACAAAAAGTTGTTTTTTTCCCCAAATCACCACTGATCCCAAAGTCAAACACATACAAATGAAACCCTAATTTTTCATCCCAGAAATTGAAACCCATTGATGCAGGATTTCTGACCAGGTTTTAATATTTATAAATGTCTCGTTTACCTACAGTCTACCTTAATGCACTAACGGGCAGTGTACCCTGTCGTGTGTGATGTAGTATTTGGTAAAACCGAGGTCGTCCCAAGAGCTATGTGTATCTAGATTTTAATCTAAGTCGATGTCACATTTTTAAAAGAGATTTGAGTAGAATTATTAATTAAACTAAATAAACAGAAATAAAATAAACTGAAACTAAATTGAAGTTATGAACAATGTGGAGAAAGTGTACTAGTGATGACATCAAATAAGTACATTATATTGTCATCATTAATCCTATTTAATTGACTTGTTTTATTATATTATGTATGAAAATTGGTACTTGATTGTTTACTTTAGTAATTCTCAGGTAAAAACAACCAATTGGTGAAACTTGGCGATTTTGGACTAAATATGGAGCAAAATAATCAAGATGGAAAAGTCTACTGAAATCATGGAGATACGCCGCATCATTCTAGACAGATGCGCCGTACAATCATACTTATATGAATTCGAAGACCATTGCCTGACTTTGAAGAATACGCCGCATGTGATTATATCATGCGACGCATATGAAACTTTGGTCAACGAAGAAGATCCAGCTTGTTCTACTCCAGATCCGCCGCATTACAATATTGACATACGGCGTATCACTATCAAGACTTCAGCAAAGACAATCCAAGACGCTGAAGGACATGCCCGCATAGAGATTCAAGATACGCCGCATCTGAAGACGGTGTACGAATATTCTAGAATATAATAATCTTGAACCCCATGCGATGTTACCTCAATGCGCCGCATCTACTTAGTTGATGCGTCGCATCGTGCTCTCAGACAGAATCTATAAATACACCATCATAACATACGAATGTTGTGTGCAACCAAACCCTAAGGAGACGAATTCAGACGAAGAAGCAACACAAGACACACACCAAACGAAGATCTTAGAGCAGTAAGAAGGTCCTGCATGTGTATGATAACATCAAATAACCCTGATATTTAAGTGTCAATTTCCCCTCATATTAGATCATTTTAGCTTATTATTGTCTATTTTATAGTCTTATTACTTCCTATTTTGTTTCAGGACTATTGATAAGGTATGGAGCGACATTTGGATGGAAGTTGGACTCAAGACAATACTTTAAAGACTTTTAAGGAGATTACGGCGTAACTAAGGGATGAGGTTACGCCGTCGCTATTTTATGACGTGGAATTATCTATAACTTGAAGATTACGGCGTAACCAAGTGATGAAGTTACGCCGTAAGCCCATGATGACATGGAATTATCCACGTGTTGAAGACTACGTCGTAACACTTCTTCCAACTATATATATACGGCGTAGCAGTACTTTATATATACGGCGTAATTGAGATTACGACGCCACACTTCTTCCAACTACGCCGTAACTAGACCTACGGATAAGATCAATTGAAGATTACAAGAGCTACGGCGTAACTAAGTAATAACGTTACGCCGTAGCAGTTTCCTGGCCTATAAATACAAGACGATTTCGCCACTTTTAGATCATCTCCCCTTCCCAAACCTCTCTAGGGTTTGGGGAGAACACCACCAGAAGAAGATAACAGAGATAGGAGCTATAAGATGGAAGCTCTCGCCTACATTAATCATTTGTATTCAAGTTTGGATTCTCTTAGGATTTCCCTTAATCATTTGATGAATACTTAATATTAATTCAAGTTTCAGTCAGTTATTTGTTCTCTTTTATTGCTTCGTAGAGATATCTTCTTTGTCCATTCATATGAACTAGTTTCGGTAGTATGATATGCTTGTTTGAATCTGTTACGCTAGCTCAAACTGAATTAAGACCCCAGTTTAGTTAGTAGGCTAGAAGAATTGACCATAGGACANATACGCCGCATCTGAAGACGGTGTACGAATATTCCAGAATATAATAATCTTGAACCCCACGCGAAGTTACCTCAATGCGCCGCATCTACTTAGTTGATGCGTCGCATCGTGCTCTCAGACAGAATCTATAAATACACCATCATAACATACGAATGTTGTGTGCAACCAAACCCTAAGGAGATGAATTCAGACGAAGAAGCAACACAAGACACACACCAAACGAAGATCTTAGAGCAGTAAGAAGGTCCTGATATTTAAGTGTCAATTTCCCCTCATATTAGATCATTTTAGCTTATTATTGTCTATTTTATAGTCTTATTACTTCCTATTTTGTTTCAGGACTATTGATAAGGTATGGAGCGACATTTGGATGGAAGTTGGACTCAAGACAATACTTTAAAGACTTTTAAGGAGATTACGGCGTAACTAAGGGATGAGGTTACGCCGTCGCTATTTTATGACGTGGAATTATCTATAACTTGAAGATTACGGCGTAACCAAGTGATGAAGTTACGCCGTAAGCCCATGATGACATGGAATTATCCACGTGTTGAAGACTACGTCGTAACACTTCTTCCAACTATATATATACGGCGTAGCAGTACTTTATATATACGGCGTAATTGAGATTACGACGCCACACTTCTTCCAACTACGCCGTAACTAGACCTACGGATAAGATCAATTGAAGATTACAAGAGCTACCGCGTAACTAAGTAATAACGTTACGCCGTAGCAGTTTCCTGGCCTATAAATACAAGACGATTTCGCCACTTTTAGATCATCTCCCCTTCCCAAACCTCTCTAGGGTTTGGGGAGAACACCACCAGAAGAAGATAACAGAGATAGGAGCTATAAGATGGAAGCTCTCGCCTACATTAATCATTTGTATTCAAGTTTGGATTCTCTTAGGATTTCCCTTAATCATTTGATGAATACTTATTATTAATTCAAGTTTCAGTCAGTTATTTGTTCTCTTTTATTGCTTCGTAGAGATATCTTCTTTGTCCATTCATATGAACTAGTTTCGGTAGTATGATATGCTTGTTTGAATCTGTTACGCTAGCTCAAACTGAATTAAGACCCCAGTTTAGTTAGTAGGCTAGAAGAATTGACCATAGGAAACTGGCCTGATGGATTGCAAGGAAATGGGAGGGATGACAACTGACCATACTGCCTTGTGTGAGAATTGACCATAGGACCACTTTACAAGCGGAGGTACTTAAGAAGTTGGAGAGATTTAAGATGTCGAAAGGCCGGATCACTACCGAATGCGATCTATTAGATTTGGCGCTTAATGACTCAACCAAATATCCAACCTCGGCTTACTACATGGGATACGCCATGGTTCCTGAGGCGATAGGAAGGAAAGATAGACTAGGATGACCTTACCCTGCAATTCTTAGTGATATTTATGCCACTTTATGATGTTTACAATCTTGAACTATAACCTGATTTACTCGGATTAAAAGCTTTATCTCTTCCCTCTTTCTCTTGATTCTATTCTGTAATGTGCTTGGTGACAAATATGATTCAACACTATTACTTCATTATTATCTTTTACAACATAACATGCATTGATCTCTTTCACAACAGCTCTTAGGGACGACACTCGGATTTACCTAGGCTCTACTACATGCGACCGGGTACCCGGCCCGTTAGTATGTGTTTATTCTTGTATTTCTTAGTTTATAAATATAAAACAGGATGAAAATACGCATCAGTGTATAATTCATTAAGTAGTTTTGTTTTATTGTATTAGTAAACTTTAATCCATTAGGATTAATGGGCTTGTGGCCACCATACTGCTCCCCTTAAAATTTCTTTCCCATCGATTAAAAGTTTATATGATGTTTTTTTGGTTCTTTTTATATGTGCTTTGATAACCTCTGTGTCTAGATGTGTTTTGCTTGGGCTGCCATACCCCCTCCATGCCTGCTTAACTAGTGTCTAGATAAGTGGGATAGGCATAAGTGATCATTAAGGGTTTACTCGCCTATACTTAAGATCCAACGAGACAGATAAGATTATGATACTCATCATATAAAACTAGCAATAAAACAAGTGACAAGCTACTTAACCATAGGGCAGGCCTTCTATCTGTATCTATTATTTATTCGTGTACGTGTTTGCTATTTTCTGATTCATTCTCATTAGTTTTACTTTTACTGTTAAATCTACCAAACTGTGCTAGTCTCTTAGACTAAACCCCCCTTGCGTTAGATTAGGTTGTAAAATTAACTTAGAATATTAAAATACTGATTAGGTTAACTAGATATTAAGTTCCACTCTTAGTGATCGACACTCTGCTTACCACTGTCTACATACTGATCGGGTACACTGCTCGTTAGAGTGTGTGTGTGTTATAGGATAAGTTGGCAAAATATAGATTTAAAACTTGAATAGGCTAAAACACCTTTATACTACACGTGACACAACACGCATNACTGGCCTGATGGATTGCAAGGAAATGGGAGGGATGACAACTGACCATACTGCCTTGTGTGAGAATTGACCATAGGACCACTTTACAAGCGGAGGTACTTAAGAAGTTGGAGAGATTTAAGATGTCGAAAGGCCGGATCACTACCGAATGCGATCTATTAGATTTGGCGCTTAATGACTCAACCAAATATCCAACCTCGGCTTACTACATGGGATACGCCATGGTTCCTGAGGCGATAGGAAGGAAAGATAGACTAGGATGACCTTACCCTGCAATTCTTAGTGATATTTATGCCACTTTATGATGTTTACAATCTTGAACTATAACCTGATTTACTCGGATTAAAAGCTTTATCTCTTCCCTCTTTCTCTTGATTCTATTCTGTAATGTGCTTGGTGACAAATATGATTCAACACTATTACTTCATTATTATCTTTTACAACATAACATGCATTGATCTCTTTCACAACAGCTCTTAGGGACGACACTCGGATTTACCTAGGCTCTACTACATGCGACCGGGTACCCGGCCCGTTAGTATGTGTTTATTCTTGTATTTCTTAGTTTATAAATATAAAACAGGATGAAAATACGCATCAGTGTATAATTCATTAAGTAGTTTTGTTTTATTGTATTAGTAAACTTTAATCCATTAGGATTAATGGGCTTGTGGCCACCATACTGCTCCCCTTAAAATTTCTTTCCCATCGATTAAAAGTTTATATGATTTTTTTTGGTTCTTTTTATATGTGCTTTGATAACCTCTGTGTCTAGATGTGTTTTGCTTGGGCTGCCATACCCCCTCCATGCCTGCTTAACTAGTGTCTAGATAAGTGGGATAGGCATAAGTGATCATTAAGGGTTTACTCGCCTATACTTAAGATCCAACGAGACAGATAAGATTATGATACTCATCATATAAAACTAGCAATAAAACAAGTGACAAGCTACTTAACCATAGGGCAGGCCTTCTATCTGTATCTATTATTTATTCGTGTACGTGTTTGCTATTTTCTGATTCATTCTCATTAGTTTTACTTTTACTGTTAAATCTACCAAACTGTGCTAGTCTCTTAGACTAAACCCCCCTTGCGTTAGATTAGGTTGTAAAATTAACTTAGAATATTAAAATACTGATTAGGTTAACTAGATATTAAGTTCCACTCTTAGTGATCGACACTCTGCTTACCACTGTCTACATACTGATCGGGTACACTGCTCGTTAGAGTGTGTGTGTGTTATAGGATAAGTTGGCAAAATATAGATTTAAAACTTGAATAGGCTAAAACACCTTTATACTACACGTGACACAACACGCATCAACTAGCCTAGTTGGTCATCCTATATTGCTATAACTATGTTCTCTATTAAACTTTCTATCGCTTCAAGTGGGGTGACGAGATTCACTAGATTCCTTTGGTCAATTCGCCTAGCTTATCTCCCTAGAATCCTTTCGGGAACCAAAGGCACTACCCTTTGTAAGTAAGCGGAAGTACGGTAGACTAGTTTGAGTCATTAAGTTCCACTACATGTGATGAGGCGAAAAGTGTACCGCTTTTCGGGGGTCATTTAAGCCCTAAATCGTATTTATTTGATCAAATATCGCCCTAAATCGTTCCTTTTGGCATTTTAGGTACTTTGGAGAGAAATTCTGGAAAAGGAAGCATTTTGGACGTTTTCGGAGCATAAAAGTGAAGAATTCGACAAAGTGTCAAAAATCTGCTGGAACAGTACCCAGACGGCGTCAAGACCATGCTTGACGGCGTCAAATCTTGATAAGCCAGAACGGATTAAAGAGGGACGGCGTCAAGAAGGCCATCAATAAACCCTAACCACGGCGAGGTGACGGCGTCAAGTCCATAACGTGACGCCGTCAGATCTGTTCTTCTATATATATTCGCATAATTTTTAGTCATTAGTGTGGAACTTTTTAGAGAGAAACCCTAGACGATTTTTGCAGCTTTTTTAAGGGTTTTATACCCTTGGATCTCTCATGTTATATTGAAGATAAGTAATCAATTAATCATTCAATATGTCTATGTGTTGTTTGATTCTATCTTGTTCTTGTCTTTTGTTTAACATGCTAGGCTAGATTTTCTTTGTGTTTGCTTAGATGTAATGAAACCTAACTATTAATTATTGATTGAATGGTGTGCTATTAATTGTATTGGATGGGTGATTATCAATGTTAGACTTAAGAAAACTGGCAGACTTCCAGTTCGTAACATGCTTGAACGTCTTAAGAAACATGAACCAAGGTGTACTAAGGTTATTTTGATTGTATTTAATGCATGAGTGAATTCGATTGATCCCATGCTAGGAGCTTCTTAGCCGGCTCGACATAGGAGTGAAGTAGGATCTCATAGAGTTAGGGGAAGTCCGTACACACTCTTACGAATGGTATTAAGGAATACAATCCATCATCCACGCAATTAATACACACTAATCAATCGGTAAAAGATAGTTAGGGAGTAAGGAAATCTAAGTAAACACACTTCTCTCCATTATAGTTTTCACAACCATTTACTTTCTTGTTATTTTATTTTATTTGCATTAGTAGTTAATTGGGTTAGTTGACTAGCAACTAACTCCGCCCACTCTTTCAAAACCCGAGATTTTTACTTGCTTTCCAAAAAAATATAAAAATATAAAAAGAATCTTCCCTCACCCCTAGACCTATTAGAGTAGCCTTTCAATCCTAACGACACTATTCCCTGAGAGAATGATCAATCCCTCGGTACTTGCCACTACACTATACTACATCGGTCAGGTACACTGCCTGGTGGGGATTGCAAGCTTCTCAAGATCCCATGAGAGGTAAAACCCTAGTGCGTGGTCGCAATCCCGCGCATCAACATGCTAGATTCATTCTTTGTGGTGGCCAGCCTCTCGGATCTTAGACCACAAATCTAACTTCTTAAGTTTATCCAACCCAGAGGGTGATCCTGTGGTCAATTTTAGCACACAAGGAATCGGTAGTCCTATGGCAAATTCTTACCAAACCTCGCAACCATAATACATTAGGGTCCTATGGTTAATTCTCCTTGTGCATTAAGTACAACCGGTTCTTCCAAACTACTAAAACTAGAGGATCTGTTGACAAACTAAGCATGCACACACTAGAAACAATAATAAAAGTGTTAAAACATAATCAAAACAGTATAAGAATCTTAACTAGTCTAGTACCAAAGGTGCTTAGCCGATCAAATTATAAACTACAACGGATTCAATGTTTTGCATGAAAGATATGGAATCATAAATGTAATTAAAACAATATTCGCTAAAATTATGGTGTTATGGCATGATTTCTCCTTTGGAAAATGCTATGTATAATGCTGGAGATCATCCTTGTGGAACCCTACTTCGTTCTCTGACTTTTGGTGGTGTGGAATAGGTGTCAAATGCAAAATTTAGGGTTGGTATTTATAGGCCCGACATAGCTATGGCGTAACCCCATAAATTGGTTACACCGTAACTAGTGTAATCTTCAAACGATCTTATCCATTTGTGATGTTTACGGCGTAACTGTGATAAATAGTTACGCAGTAACCTTCTTAGGGTTTCACTTACGTCGTAATCCTCTTGTGTGGTTATGCCGTAATCTCGTCATAATCTTGGATCCCGTACTGTTTCTTAACTACGCCATAACTTCTTATCATCATTACGACGTAGCCATTTTTTGCTATAAAATTCTTCTAAGTCTTCAAATTATTATGGCGTAACCTAATGTGATAGTTACGCCATAATACATGATTAGCGTTGACTTGGTCTTCATGTTTGAATTTATTGTTAAGGCGTAAAGAAGAGTGTGAGTTACGCCGTAGCTTCTTCTTAGCATACTTATGTGTTTCTTCGTAAGCTCTTTTAAATTTCCGCATCTATTTTGCTCCTATGCTCATTTATAACCTAGAAACGAAATATAAAGAAATCAAAGAATATATCCTTTAAGATGATACAAATAATGAGCATATTAGGGGGAAATTGACACTCATTTATCAGGATTATTTGATTTCATCACTCATTCTACTTTCAGTCCTTTGGATACATGTCGTTAGAAAGATGAATGAGTCACCTCCAAAATTAATTTTTTGAAAGGATGGCATATCATTTGATCCAAACACAGTATATGGTTAAAACTTAACATTTTTTTATTGAAATAATCACTTATCTGATACCACATTGTTAGCTCATTGATTTTATTTTTTATTTTTTACATTATGATACAGGTGGTTCCAAGTCCGTGTTCTCTATGAAGTTGAATCATAGTGGATACTACACAGAACCACCAAGCAGGAATTATACTACATGTACCATATCATACTTGGATCACATTGATGTGGATCACCTTAATGTTGAGGGAATAAATACAATTATGGCACAACTAGGGTATCATTCTGATGAAATTATGTTTTAGTACGTTAGGATGCCTAAAAAAGGTTTAGATAATGGTTTAAGGTCTGTGAGTTGTGATGATGATTTAGTTAGGTTGGTAAAAGGACTGGAAAAAATTAAGGAAATATAATTTTTTTGTTGAGCATCGGCTTCCCACAATTGAGATTAAGGAGTTAGATGATAGTTTAGTCAACATAGGCTTGATGTGAATGTGGAAGATACGCATAGACAGTCTAGCTCTAAGATGTAGAGGCTGAAAAAGTCACAGAAGAAGAACATGAGCAAGGAAAGAATAGTGATGAGGTGGAGGAAGAAAGAGATGATATTTTAGATGAGGGGCATATTATTGATGATGTAGAAGTGAACTAGGAGGATTTTAGGCTCAATGTTGATAGGGAAAACTATGTTGACCCAAGTGGAAAACCTCATTTTGAAGTCACAGAAGAAGCTTTAGAGGTTATGGACTACCACGAAACAAGTCACCATTTTAATGAATTGATTTTGCCCCTTTTACTTTTTTAGGGTTAGGGTTTTAATTTTTTATGTGTGTTTTGGATTTGGGGACCACGATATTGGATCGGGTAAGTGGTAGGATGGGGTATTTAATTAAGACTGGGTGGGTATATTAAATTGATAAAACTCAGAAAGACAAAAATACCCTCTCGTGCAAAGCATGTGCAAAAGATAACGAGGAGAAACTACCGGAGCTAGTGAAGGAGGACCAAAACGGACGTAAACGTGCAAAAAAATGGGCAAAGTTTGCACTTAATGAACCACAAGGACGAAACATGCAATTTAGCTAAAGGACAAGGATGATTTTTTCAATTTACTCTTTTGATTGGGAGGTCTTTTTCATGTTCATCCGTTTGATTTAATCGCTCAAATGAATGACGACAAACACTTAAATGTGCATGTTTTTATATTTGTGTTTGTTCATTTAGAAAGTAACTTTGTTCATGCTCATTTTGTTTTTATGCATTAAGATGCTAAGGATGCATAAACAAACAAGCACCAAGTATAAAGATCCTATCCTTACAATCACACAAAATTAGGTTACGCCCTTAAAGGGTGAAATATACGCACAAAATTAACAAAAAGAAGATGTTATCGTGATTGCTTGTTTGGGTTTTAAACTATCAATAGAAAATTCACATGCAAAATTCCATAAGATTTTCATAATATTGTGTGGTAACTTGAAGTTGTACAAAATATGAAATCAAAAGTGAAAGAGGCATTTTATCAAACACTTGACAAGTCAAAAATACATTGTGTGAAAAACAAATGAACTTGAGGCAACCGCGTAACAAAATATTTGTGTCTTGGTGCGACGATCGCGACGGAAATTGGCCCAACCAAGCACTTGATGATAACAAAATCACAGTCTACAATAAAAGTACAAGTAGATCAAACATTACTAGCGAAGAATATGCCTACAAGTTTATGCGAAAAGAAAAAAATATTTTTATTTGAATAACGAACACACGTTCACACTTAACCTAAATGGGACTTAAACAAAACTTGTACGAGAATATAAGAACCAGATTATAGTTTCTCCAATGCGTGATATGATCGTTCCAGAAATCAAGATGAAATGAGGAAGATATAATTCTAGGAACTCAAGGAAGAAATAAAGATTCAAATTAGAGAAAATGATTTATTATCAGGAATATGAGTCTGTTACTGATGCGTGGGTTTTGCAACCTTTGCACTTAGGTTTTACCTCTCAAGGGATCTTGAGAAGCTTACAACCCCCACCAGGCAATGTACCTGACCGATGTAGTATATTGAAGTGGCAAGTACCGGGGGATTGATCGTTCTCTCGGGTAATAGTGTCGTTAGGCTTGAAAAGCTACAGGGTTGAGGGATGATTCTTTTTGTATTTTTATGTTTTATGAAAGCAAGTAAAATCTCGGTTTTTGGAAGAGTTGGCGGAATTAGTTGCTAGTCAACTAACCCAAATAACTACTTTTGCAATTAAAATAAAATAACTAGAAAATTAAAGTGGTTGTGAAACTTATATGAGAGAAATATGTGTTTACTTAGATTTCCTTACTCCCTAGCTATCTTTTATATGTTAATTGGTTTGTTGTAATTGTGTGGATGACGGGTTGTATTCCTTTAAACCATTCGTAGGGCCGTGTACGATCTTCCCTAACTCTATAAGCTCCTACTTCACTCCTATGTCGAGCCGACTAAAAGCTCCTAACATGGGATCATTAGAATTCGCTCATGCATTAAATACAACCAAATAATCGTAGTACACATCCGATTCATGTTTCTTAAGACGTTCAAGCAAGTTACCGTATAGGAGGTTAGCCAGTTTTCTTAAGCCTAACATCGACTTCACCCACCCACAACACTCACAAACAAACCAACAACATATAATCAATAGCTAGGTTCCATTAGATCTAAGCAAACACAATAAAGACCTAGCCTAACATGTAAATTGAAAGACAAGCATAAGATATAATCACACAATACATAGACATATTGAATGATTTGGAAGAGACTTATCTTCAATTAAGCATCCAAGTTTCAAGAGTGGAAAACCCTCAAAAATACAGTAGAAAATGAGCTAGGGTTTCTTCCCTAAAAGTTGCACACTAATGAATGAAAATTAGACGAATATTTATAGAATTTACAATCTGACGGCGTCAACTTATAGGGTGTGACGCCGTCACATCGCCGTCAAAACACTATTCGGATTGCTCAGATCCACTTCTGACGCCGTCCCCTTATAAATCTTTCTGGGCCGTCTCCCTTTAGCACATAACGTGACGACCTACATTTTGTAACACGTGACGCCGTCACATATTAAACTTCAAAATCTTTCTAGGGCGTCTAGTGTAAAAATCATCCTCCTTGTTGTCAAAGCGTGACGCCGTCACATGGTAGAGCGTGACGCCGTCAGGTACAATTTCCAGCATATTCTGAGACTTTGTCGTTTTCTTCACTTTTATGCTCCAGAAACGTCCAAAATGCTTCCTTTTCCAGATTTCCTCTTCAAAGTACCTAAAATGACAAAAGGAATGATTTAAGGCAATATTTGATCAAATAATTACGGATTAGGGCTTAAATGACCCCCTAAAAGCGTAACACTTTTCGCCTCATCAAATACCTTTACACTTGAGATTTGCTTGTCCTCAAGCAAATGCGCTTTTATTCCAATCAAAATATGAGCTAGGGGTCATTTAACACGAATATAAAAGTAATTACAACAAATAGTTACTCAACCCTAGTCATAACAAGCACGGAAACCATACACTAGCACCTCACAAATAGTGTTTGGATACTCTCATCTCTCGAGTGTTGAAAACCTATATAACTAAATGGAAATGGAAGAAATATCACTCACTACCTGTCATAGCAAATAGATTACCATAGGCTTGGATCAAAAACCTTCTCCACTAGGCGTAAGCACCTAAGATAAACTATCAAAGAGGGCTTTACAAAGGGTTATAATGTTAGGTGTAGGGATATGATAAACACGGTTTGGTTGGAATAAAGGGTATTTTTAGTGGTGGCGAGTTAATTATCTTGATCAAATATATGCACAAGGTGGCGTTGCTAAGCCAAGACTCGACTCTACTTAAGCTAAAAAGAAAATAACAAAAACATAAATAAAGATAAAATGGAATGGGATGGTAGTCCGTATGTTTTTTCTACTTTTCTTTTTCCAATTTTTTTTCGTTTTTCTTGTTTTTTCGATTTTTTTTCATACACTCTTACCCTACCATCCAAAATAATACATCATAGGGGCCTCGGTTTTCCCCTTACACTTGAACTTTTACATACTTTACAATTAACTATTCTAATGACTCGAATTAAGATAATTGAAAAACTTGGAGTACTTTAAAATATTAACGCACATGTGGGGGTAATAATTGATGTTCTTCCCCATTACTCCATTACATTAGTACTTTACCCATGAGTCCCAATCGTCCCAAAACAATATGTACAAGGATATGACTCGACTTAGCAACCATATAAGTAATAAGACAATTAACTAAGGGTTTAACAAATGTTGTCACAATAATGCACTAAAGATGAATGCATACAAGGTGGGTTAAGTCGATTTGGGTGTACATTTGGGTGGATTGTAAACAAATTCTTCCTTTAAGTAAAATGCTTAAAGTTAGAAACGAAAAGATAGGCTCTGAGGGGTGTACTAGGGATATCGTGTACTAAAAATGAGTACATCGCTAAGGGTGTGGGAGAATTACTTAACCAATGAAGTCAATGTAATTATAATACGGGTGTAAAACATGGGTTATCCTAATGCCTCTAATCATGTAGTAAATCTAACCACACGCTAATCATGTAGTCTCACTTGTGGATTTGGGATGGTCCTTACGCAAGTTCTAGAATCTATAAGCTACCGGTACACACACAAGCATAAAAAATGAATGCTTTTCCTAGCAATCTAGGGGTGAACCTCACATATTTGGGGAAAATTTTTTTGAGTGGTACGATTTTTTTGCTAGTAATACAATTCCCTATCCATGAGACGCTTATTATGCCTAAAGCTTCATTCCTAAATGTTGTAAAAAAAATTTAAATTTGCGCTAAAATTGCCCTAACAAATATTTCTCTCAGTTTTATTACACAAGCACCTTTAAACAAAACAAAAATCAAGCGTAATTGCATTTTCTAAGGTGTCTTCATTTACCCCCTTACACTTAAACCGAACATTGTCCCCAATGTTCACATAAAAGATGAAAAAAAAAGAAAAAGAAAGAATGAAACAAATACTCCCCTGATTTTTGACGTGGATCGTGTGGTAACATGGTTAGATCTTCTTCCAAGATGATATAAAAAGCTCCAAGCTCAAGGCGACTCCAAAAGCTTGATGTCATGAACTTGATTCCATGTTCACCTTCTTGTCCAAAATAAACTGTTAAACCTGAGAAAACAATCTAGGCAAACCTCGTGTAAAATCGGTGGCAAATTCTATATATGGATATAATGCTTGTGGAATGAAAATTTTGCAGATTCCTAGAATTAGAGATGTAGTAATTTTTATAATCTGGCAGAAAAACTAAATTTTAAAAATGTTTCTGGAATCAGAGGCTGACGCCGTCAGGTTAAAACCCTGACGCCGTCAGAATTGATCTGACAAAATCCTTATGTTTAGTTTCCGGAAAATTTCTGGAAAAACAATTACCTTAACTCCTGGAATCCTGCAAAATTTCATTATGACTCGATACAAGCATTTGACTCAAACAAATACTAATACATATGTTTATTTTATATCATTACAATTCATGTTCCATTCGTTCTTATAAACAAATTTAGATTCCCCTTACACTTATCTTTTAGAAAATACCTTTATATGTAGTTAAGACGAAGTTAAAAACAAAATAAAGCATTTTCAAAATTTTAATTTGAAACATGAATTATTGACAATAAAAACAAAACATACATACGGAAACAAATAAAATTCAAATAAACAAACACACAAAGCAAATAAAGCTTGGGTTGCCTCCCAAGAAACAATTTTCTTTATTAACGAGTCTTGTAGCTAGACTCAAAGTCACTCTATATTACGTGACTTCATTGTTGGTCACGGTTTCTAGGTCATCCTCGGGTTTAGTCTTATATTCCGGACCTAGTTGCAAGCATTCCTTGTAGAAACCAAATATCCTACTCATAACATAGTCTACTCCTCTATGTCTATCCTCATCATTCATATAGTAGACCGCTTGCTTATGCTCCTTCTCGATGTTTGACAAGAGTCGGTATTGCTCTATCTTATATGGCATTTGGTAAGCTACATCATCGGTCTCGTCCTTGAACCTAACTATCCCTAGGGATGGGTCATAATTCATGTTAGAGGCCTCAACAAATGGCTTCCCAAAAACTACTTGAGTTAAGCATGCATCCACTACCGGACGAATATCCTCAACAATCACGAAGTCGGTGACGTAGGTGAAATTTCCTACATAGACATGTAGTCCCCTAACTCTACCTACAAAATTGCTTATCCATCCCGTGCTAGGAAATGTCCTAAATCCCAGCTGCTTTTTCATTATTAGATTATAGTGGGCTCTAGTCATGATGTTTATGGGAGACTTAAGATCTATGTAAGCTTTCTAAACATGCAAGTGACCTATGTTGCATGGTATATTGATGTGGGAAGGGTCGCCTGTTTTGATGATTGGGTTACCTAGGAAGTATGGTGTTTCGGGGTCATCGAATAAATCCTTATGGTATGCACGTTCTTCCTTAGTGGGCAATCTATCGAAGTAGTCCTCTCCATCATCTACTTCTTCTACTTCCCTCTCCTTACTCTCCTCAACTTTCTTNATATGGCATTTGGTAAGCTACATCATCGGTCTCGTCCTTGAACCTAACTATCCTTAGGGATGGGTCATAATTCATGTTAGAGGCCTCAACAAATGGCTTCCCAAAAACTACTTGAGTTAAGCATGCATCCACTACCAGACGAATATCCTCAACAATCACGAAGTCGGTGACGTAGGTGAAATTTCCTACATAGACATGTAGTCCCCTAACTCTACCTACAAAATTGCTTATCCATCCCGTGCTAGGAAATGTCCTAAATCCCAGCTGCTTTTTCATTATTAGATTATAGTGGGCTCTAGTCATGATGTTTATGGGAGACTTAAGATCTATGTAAGCTTTCTAAACATGCAAGTGACCTATGTTGCATGGTATATTGATGTTGGAAGGGTCGCCTGTTTTGATGATTGGGTTACCTAGGAAGTATGGTGTTTCGGGGTCATCGAATAAATCCTTATGGTATGCACGTTCTTCCTTAGTGGGCAATCTATCGAAGTAGTCATCTCCATCATCTACTTCTTCTACTTCCCTCTCCTTACTCTCCTCAACTTTCTTAACTTCCTCCTTACGCTCACTATCTACTTCATTTTTAGCGATTGGCATTAATAGTGACAACGTTAACAAAATGGACATATTTGGAGGATGAGGGGTCCTTGATTTGGGGTCCGCTACTTGTGTTTCTAGCGTCCTTATTTTGTGATGGCACCCCTTGGTTGTTGAATGCTTTCAATAAGTTGTCTATTTTATTGGTCATCTCCGCTTGTTGTTGATTAAATTCGGATTCGAACTTAGCCATACGAGCTTCTTGAGATGCCATAAACTTAGACATCATTCCCTCAAGGTTATTGCTACTACCATAATTATTGGAGGGATTGTTATTGAAAATACGGTTTGAGGATGAACCGTTTGATTGAAAACGATTAGGTGGATTGGAAGAATTGTTTTGGGGCGTGTTTTGGTTTTGTTTCCACCTAAAGTTTGGGTGATTTTTCCAAGAGGGGTTGTAGGAATCACCGTATGGGTTTGGCTCGGGTTTGAAAGTGTGCCACTTCTCTCCCGCTCCGTCGGTACGCGAGGATGCGTAATCCGCAAAAGCTTGTTCGGGGAGTTCCATGCAATCTCAAGCGTCATGGGGACCACTACAATACTCGCATGAAGAAGTGATTTTATTCACTTGGCTTGAAGGTTTAGGAGCTTCGTAGGATTTCATTAGATACTTGACTTGGTCTTCAAGTTCCATGATCCTAAGGTCGGAAGTGCTTGAATTATTCGAAGGCAAAGATATTGCCTTGACCGTTTTGTTCAAATCACGGGGATCATTCCAACTTTCGTTGTCATAGAGAGCAAGATCTTCTATGAGTTCCCATGATTGTTCCACACTTAGATCACGTAGCTTGCCACCGGCCGCTTGGTCAATGGTTTGCTTCGTGGGGATATTGATATGGTCATAGAGAATTTGGACTTGGAGCCAAAGGTCTATGCGATGATGAGGGACTTTATGGAGTAAGTCCTTGAATCTAGTCCATGCCTCGTAGAGGGTTTCGCCTTGACGTTGTTGGAACGCCAAGATGTCATTCCTTAGCTTTGTGGTTCTTCCCGGTGGGAAAAATTGAGCAAGGAAGCGAGTGGTGAGATTATCCCAAGAGGTGTCGATCGTGCGGGTAGACGTTCTAGCCACTGACTAGCTTGGTCTCGCAGAGAGAATTGGAAGAGACGTAATCGGGTAGTCTCTCGAGTGTCAACATCAAGGTCTATGGAATCTACGATATTAAGAAAGTCCTTGAGGTGTTGACTTGGATCTTCAGAACGAAGTCCATGGAATGCACATCCGCTTTGCACCAACCGGATGGTGTCGGATCGCAAGGGAGACACATTGGCTCCTTGGGTGAGCTCAATGGTGTTTCGATAGCCTTGGTGGCTAGGAAGGGAGTATTCTCCGAAAGTACGGGCTCTAGGAGGTGGGTTTGGTTGAGGTGGGTTGTTGGGATCAAGGATATTACCACCTTCTATGATGTCGGATGGTAATGGTTACGAACAAAGACACGAAGAAAAGATAGACTAAAGAAAACCTAGAAAAATAAAAATAAAAATCTCACTAGAAAGGATTCTAACGAGTAGACCTAAGTAAAAATAAAAATTTCAACCTAAGCAATAACTATTCCCCGGCAGCGGCGCCAAAAACTTGATGTGTGGGTTTTGCTACCTTTGCACTTAGGTTTTACCTCTCAAGGGATCTTGAGAAGCTTACAACCCCCACCAGGCAGTGTACCTGATCGATGTAGTATAGTGAAGTGGCAAGTATTGGGGGATTGATCGTTCTCTCGGGGAATAGTGTCGTTAGGCTTGAAAAACTACTTTAATTAGGTCTAAGGGTTGAGGGATGATTCTTTTTGTATTTTTATGTTTTATGAAAGCAAGTAAAATCTCGGTTTTTGGAAGAGTGGGCGGAATTAGTTGCTAGTCAACTAACCCAAATAACTACTTTTGCAATTAAAATAAAATAACTAGAAAATTAAATTGGTTGTGAAACTTATATGAGAGAAATATGTGTTTACTTAGATTTCCTTACTCCCTAGCTATATTTTATATGTTAATTGGTTTGTTGTAATTGTGTGGATGACGGGTTGTATTCCTTTAAACCATTCGTAGGGCCGTGTACGATCTTCCCTAACTCTATAAGCTCCTACTTCACTCCTATGTCGAGCCGACTAAAAGCTCCTAACATGGGATCATTAGAATTCGCTCATGCATTAAATACAACAAAATAATCGTAGTACACATCCGATTCATGTTTCTTAAGACGTTCAAGCAAGTTACCGTATAGGAGGTTAGCCAGTTTTCTTAAGCCTAACATCGACTTCACCCACCCACAACACTCACAAACAAACCAACAACATATAATCAATAGCTAGGTTCCATTCGATCTAAGCAAACACAATAAAGACCTAGCCTAGCATGTTAATTGAAAGACAAGCATAAGATATAATCACAATACATAGACATATTGAATGATTTGGAAGAGACTTATCTTCAATTAAGCATCCAAGTTTCAAGGGTGGAAAACTCTCAAAAATACAGTAGAAAAACGAGCTAGGGTTTCTTCCTTAAAAGTTGCACACTAATGAATGAAAATTAGACGAATATTTATAGAATTTACAATCTGACGGCATCACCTTATAGGGTGTGACACCGTCACCTCGCCGCCAAAACACTATTCGGATTGCTCAAATCCACTTCTGACGCCGTCCCCTTATAAATCTTTCTGGGCCGTCTCCCTTTAGCACATAACGTGACGACCTACATTTTGTAACACGTGACACCGTCACATATTAAACTTCAAAATCTTTCTGGGGCGTCTAGTGTAAAAATCATCCTCCTTGTTGTCAAAGCGTGATGCCGTCACATGGTAGAGCGTGACGCCGTCAGGTACAATTTCCAGCATATTTTGAGACTTTGTCGTTTTCTTCACTTTTATGCTCCAAAAACGTCCAAAATGCTTCCTTTTTCAGATTTCCTCTTCAAAGTACCTAAAATGACAAAAGGAACGATTTAAGGCAATATTTGATTAAATAATTACGGATTAGGGCTTAAATGACCCCCTAAAAGCGTAACACTTTTCGCCTCATCAGTTACAAAGAAGGAAATTGATTACAAAGTTGATAGATGAATTGTAATGTAGTTGTTAATACAAATAAATCGCGTAAAAACGGTTTTTTATATTTTATGATCTTTCTAACTTTTGTCGATAACATGCATAAAATTATTTCAAGTAAGTTTATAAAGTTGTAAAAGCATAGTTTTCTAACTATCACTAAAGGTATTAATAAACTATTATTGAAAGTCTTAAGTAATGATGAAAGAACAAATTTTAAACTAACACATTACTAACTAATTTTATATTTTTACTTGCACGTTTCATTTTAAACAACTAGACATATACACATCCTTTTATTTACAAGTTATTTGTTCATTAAAAGAAAATCAAAACTAATAATTACCTTATGTATGAAGTCGTCCATAGTTGAATTCTATTTCAAGTTAGATCATATATCTTTCTAAATCTGGGGTTGACTTTGCTAGATGCGCTTTAATTTGGTTTGATAGTTTTCCAAAAAATCTTTTCAAATCTAGTTTGTCAGCAAGTCCCACGAACCCCTTCTATAATGTGAATCCCTTTTTTGAAGAGATCCGTGGATCCGTGAGACTGCAGAATGTTGTTTATAAATAGCAGCTTATTTTTAGCACTTACACTCACGAATTTCACACTTAATTTTTTGATATTTCTCATTCTCTTCTAACTACGGTCCCTTGATCATAAATAGCTTTCCATAGTCATTTTTGTGATTATCTACTAACCTTCTTATTGAAAGAAAGATCATCACTTCCATTTAAGACATCCAAAGTTCAAGTTTATTGTAGCTAGTCTTCATTTGTATACTCACAATATATTGTTGCTCTTTGTACATCATTCACATACACATACATAGTACATCATCACATACACCATTGGTATCTAGCTTTGTACCAGATAAAGTGCATGCGATGTTAGGTTGGTTCTACCTCGAACTAGAACCCAATATTTGGTTCTACCTTAGGTGATGACATCAAATAAGGTCATATTTTTAGCATCATTTATCCTATGTATATTGCTTGTTTTATATCATTTTATATAAGATATGATACTTAGTTGCTTAAATCTCTCAATTATTATCAAGCAATTGATGAAAGTTAGCTATAATAGACGTATTTTGAAGCAAAATGGGTCAAGTTCAAGAAAGTCCACTAAAAGACAAGAATACGTCGTATCATTCTAGGCAGATACGCCGTATACCAAGACTTGGATGATTATCAAGATTATTTCTTGACTTTGAAGAATACATCGTATCCAAATATTGGATAGCCGTATAAGAAACTTTGGTCAATAAGAATAACGAGGTTGTTTTAATCCAGATACACCGTATTACATTATGAAGATATGCTGTATCCATTTCAAAACAGATATCTAAGAAAAGGAAAACCTGATACGCCATATCATCTTTATGATACGCCATATCAGGAAGGTGGTGTAAGAATATTCTGGAATATAATAATTGATGCGTGTATTTATCGTTGTAGGTATAGATTATAATTAAAAAGTTTCAAATTTATATTTAGCCGACTTAACCTATAACACACATTAACAAGCAGTGTACCTGATCAATGTACCTAGTTGGTAAGTAAAGTGTCGAACTCTAAGAGTGGAACGTTAACACCTTAAACGTCTATCAGTATTTTAATTCCTAATTTAGTTCTCAAAACCTAATCTAACGCAAAGCGGTTTTTAGTCTGAGAGATTGGTATGACTGAGTAGATTAATAACAGTAATTAAAACTATTGTGTTGAATAAGCAAATAACAAACACGTACACCGATAGAAGACAGATACAGATGAGAGGTCAAGCCGATAGATAATTAGATTATCACTTTGCTTTATTGCTAGTTTTATAGGATGAGTACTAAAATCTATTCTCTCTCGTTGGTATCTTAGTTACAGGCGAGTAAACTCTTAATGATTACTTATGTCTATATTATTTAGCCCTTTTACAGGCTTACATTAACTTATAATGCTAATGAAGTAATTGTGGGAGGCGTATGGCGGCGCAAGCAAGCCACGTCTAAACACATAGGTAATCAAAGCACATGCATAAAGAACCAAATAAACATCAAATAAACTTTAATTGATGGAAAAACATATTAAATGCCAGTCGTATGGCGGCGACAAGGCATGCAATCCTGATGGATTAAGGAGTACTAATACAATAAAACAAATCTACTTATTGAACTATATACTAGCAAGACCTTCATACTGCTCTGAATTCTTCGTTTGGGTGGTGTCTTGTGTTGCCAAATCGTTTGCATTCGTATCCTTAGGGTTTTGTTACACACCTAATTTGGCTATCGAATGGGGTATTTATAGTTTCTGTCTGAGGGCTCGATACGGCGCATCAACTAAGTAGATGTGGCGTATCTCGATAACTTCGCGTGAGGTCGAAGAATATAATATTCACAAATATTCGTACACCATTTTCAAATGTGGCGTATCTTCTATCTCTTATGCGGCGCATGTTCTTCTGTGTCTTAGATTATATTTGGTGAAGTCTTGAGATTGATATGCTGTATGTTTGGAAAGCAATACGACATATCTGGAGTAAACAAATCAGATCTTCTTTGTTGACCAAGGTTTCATACACGGCACATGGGATAAATCCATGCGTCGTATGCTTCAAAGTCAGGCAATGGTCTTCAAATTCGTCTAAATATCATCGTACGATAAATTTGTCTAGAATGATACGGCGTATCTTCCTTCAGTTCAATAGACTTTTCTAACTTGATCCATTTTGCTCCATTTTACGTCCAAAATAGCTAACTTTCACCAAACGCTTGTTTATAACTGAGAGTTACAAAAGTAAACGATTAAATATCAATTCTCATATAAAGTAATACAAAACAAGTCAATAACATATGATAAATGATGCCAACAAAATGTACTTATTTGATGTCATCAATAATCTTGGACCCCACGCGAAGTCTGATGCGTAGGTTTTGCAACCTTGCAATAGGCTTTACTTCGCAAGGGATCTTGAGAAGCTTGCAATCCCCACCAGGCAGTGTACCTAACCGATGTAGTATAGTGAAGTGGCAAGTACCAGGGGATTGATCGTTCTCTCGGGGAATAGTGTTGTTAGGATTGAAAACTACTCTAGTTAGGTCTAAGGGTGAGGGATGATTCTTTTTGTATTTTTATATTTTATGGAAAGCAAGTAAAAATCTCGGGTATTGGAAGAGTGAGCGGAATTAGTTGCTAGTCAACTAACCCAAATAACTACTAATGCAATTAAAATAAAATAACAAGAAAATAAAAGGTTGTGAAACTAATATGGAGAAAAGCGTGTTGTCTTAGATTTCATTACTCCATAGCTATCTTTTACCGGTTAGTTAGTTTGTTACAATTTTGTGGATGACGGGTTGTATTCCTTAATACCATTCGTAGGGCGGTGTACGATTCTCCCTAACTCTATAAGCACAAACTTCATTCTATAGCGACACGTTTAGTATCCAAACCATGAAATCACTAGTAATTACTTATATTAATACAACCAAATAATTGTAGTACACATCCGATTCATGTTTCTTAAGACGTTCAAGAAAGTCACCAATTGGAAGTTAGCCAGTTTTCTTAAGCTTAACATCGACATCACCCACCCACAACAATTAATAACAAACCAACAACAAGTAATCGATAGCTAGGTTTCATTAGATCTAAGCAAATACAAGAGAAACCTATCCTAGCATGTTAATGTAAAGACAAGCATAAGATATAATCAAACAACACATAGACATATTGATTGATTTGATGGAAAACTTATCTTTAATTAAGCAAGGATGAAACAAGGGTGAAAAACCCTTGAAAAAGGCAGTAAATTCGACCTAGGGTTTATCCCTAAAGTTCTCCCAAAAGTTGCACACTTTAATGAAAGAAAATCCTAAAATATATATAGAAAATACATTCTGACGGCGTCAGGTTATAAGTCCTGACGCCGTCAACTCGCCGTGTCTAGGGTTGTCGGATCACCTAGATTTACTTCTGACGTCGTCAGCCTTTAAAACCTTCTGGGCCGTCTCTCTTTAACTTAACACCTGACGGCCTGGACCTTGTAACACCTGATGCGTCAGATGTAAACTTATTGATTCTTCTTCAGGGCGTCTGGTAATGTCAAAATCCAACTCCTTTGTATTCAAGTGACGGCTTCAGCTTGTAACTCCTGACGCCGTCAAGTAGGAATCCCAGCTTGATTTGAGACATTGTCGTTTTCTTCAATTTTATGCTCCAAAAACGTCCAAAATGCAATGTTTTCCAGAATTCCTCCCGAAAGTACCTAAAATGACAAAAGGAACGATTTAAGGCAATATTTGATCATAAAATAACGATTTTGGGATTAAATGACCCCCTAAAAGCGTAACACTTTTCGCCTAATCAAATACCCTTACACTTGAGATTTGCTTGTCCTCAAGCAAATGCGCTTTTATTCCAGTCAAAATATGAGCTAGGGGTCATTTAACACTAATATAAAAGTAATTACAACGAATAGTTATTCCACCCTAGTCATAACAAGCACGGAAATCATACACTAGCACCTAGCAAGTAGATTACCATAGGCTTGGGAAAGGATAAAAAAACCTCCTCCACTAGGCGTAAGCACCTAAGATAAACTATCAAAGAGGGCTTTTCAAGGGTTGTAACGTTAGGTGTACGGATATGATAAACATGGTTTGTTGGAATAAAGGATATTTTTACTGGTGGCGAGTTAATTATCTTGATCAAATACATACACAATGTGGCGTTGCTAAGCCAAGACTCGACTCAACTTAAGCTAATAACAAAAACATAAATAAACATAAAAGGAAACGGGATGGTAGTCCGTATGTTTTTTCTCTCTTTCTTTTTCCAAATTTTTTTTCTTTTCTTTTTTTTGCATACACTCTTGCCCTACCATCCAAATAATACATCATAGGGGCCTCGGTTCTCCCCTTACACTTGAACTTTTACATACTTTACAAATAACTATTCTAATGACTCGAATTAAGATAATCGAAAAACTTGGAGTACTTTAAAACATTAACGTACATATGGGGGTAATAATTGACTTCGTCCCCATTACTCAATTACATTAGTACTTTACTCGACTTAGCAACCATGTAATCAATAAGACAATTAACTAAGGGTTTAAACAAATGTTGTCACAATAATGCACTAAAGATGAGTGCATACAAGGTAGGCTAAGGCGATTTGGGTGTACATTTGGGGTGGATTGTAAACAAATTATTCCTTTATGTAAAATGCTTAAAGTTAGAAACGAAAAGATAGGCTCTGATGGGTGTACTAGGGGTACCGTGTACTAAAAATGAGTACATCGCTAAGGAGTGGGAAAATCACTTAACCAATGAGGTCAATGTAATTATAATACAGGTGTAAAACAAGGGGTTATCCTAATGCCTCTTATAATGTAGTAAATCTAACTACACGAATGTAGTCTCACTTTTGGATTTGGGATGGTCACTAACGCAAGTTCTAGAATCTAAATACTACCGGTACACACACAAGCGCGAGTCTTTGAAACTTCAACTAACAGATGGTCACTAGTGCACTTCTTGGATCGCTGGCGCGTTATTTGCATAACGGATGGTCACCAAGTCATACACTAGATCGCTAGCGCGTTAGTCAATTAATCTAGTACTCGGATGGTCACTATCTTATTCATAAGTTACAAGTGGTACGGTTTTCGTGCTAGTAATACAACTCCCTATCCATAAGACGCTTATTAAGACCAAATTTTCACTTCTATATGTTGTAAAAAAATTTAAATTTGGCGCTAAAATTGCCCTAACAAATATTTCTCTTAGTTTTATTACACATCTACCATTAAACAAACAAAAAATCAAGCATAATAGCATTCTCTAAGGTGTCTTCATTTACCCCCCCCCCTTACATTTAAGCCGAACATTGTACCCAATGTTGAATAAAAAGATGTAAAAGTAAAGAAAATGAAAGAATGAAACAAATACTCCCCTGATTTGTTTGGTGTGGATCGTGTGGTAACATGGTTAGATCTTCTTCCAAGATGATGTAAAAGCTTCAAGATTAAAGCAGCGCCAAAAGCTTGATTCCATATACGTCTCCTTGTCCAATATAACCTGTTAAACCTGAGAAAACAATCTAGACAAACCTCGCGTAAAATCGGCGGTAAAATCTATATAAAGATATAATGCTTGTAGAATGAATGTTTGCAGATTCCTGGAGTTAAAGATTTAGTAAATTTCATAATCCTGGCAGAAAAACCAAACTTTGCAAAAAAAAAACTTTTCTGGAATTAGTGCCTGAAGCCGTCAGCTTATAGGACCTGACGCCGTCAGATCTGATCTAACATAATTTTTTTAGTTCAGTTTCCGGAAAATTTCTGGAAAAACCAATACCTTTATTCCTGGAATCCCGCAAAATTTCATTATAACTCGATACAAGCATTTGACTCAAACAAATACTAATATGTATGTTTATTTAATATTGTTATGGTTCATGTTCAATTCGTTCCTATAAACAAATTTAGATTTCCGCTATACTTATCTTTTGCAAAATACCTTTATATGTAGTTAAGACGAAGTTAAAAACAAAATAAAGCATTTTCACAATTTACTTTGAAGCATGAATCATAAACAATAAAAATAAAACATACATACGGAAACAAATAAAATCAAATAAACAAACAAACAAAATAAATAAAGCAAATAAAGCTTGGGTTGCCTCCCAAGAAGCGCTTTTCTTTATTAACGAGTCTTGTAGCTAGACTCAAAGTCACGTCCTATAACGTGACCTCCTCGTTGGTCACAATTTCTAGGTCATCACTAACATATGTCTCAAATTCCGGATCCCATTGCAAATACCCTTTGTAAAGGCTCATTACCTTTTTCTCAATTGCCCCTATAATCATTTTGTCAATTTCTCTATCAACCTTATACTTAGGTCCGAGGGTCAAGCAATCCTTATAAAAAAGGCTCCGTTTTTCCCATACATAATCCATGCCCTTTCTCTTATCTTCTTCATTAATTTTCTCTATTGCACTAATGTTATCTTTATCTAGTTGGCGCACAAAACGAAAATCCTTCATCCTATTAGGCATCCTATACGTAATCCAATCGGTTTCATTAGAAAACTGAATTGTCCCATCCAATCGATCATAACTTAACTTGGACTCTTCTATGAACGGCTTTCCTAATACGACATGGGATAAGCTACAATCTATAACACTCGACAAGTCCTCAACAATCATGAAGTCAATGATGTAAGTAAAGTTCCCAACTAAAACATGTAAATCTCTAACCCTCTCGACAAAATTACAAATTCCACCGGGGTAGTTGGGGCCTTTCCTAGGTTTAAGCCTCGTATTCACTATATCATTATAGACACTTGAAGACATAACGTTGATTGGAGATTCGAAATTAATGTAAGCTTGATCAACGTATTTGTATCCTATCATACATGGTATCTTAACGTTCCAAGGGTTATCTCTTTTTATCTTTGGATCAATTTTAACGAAGGGAGATCGATGGTTATCAATTATGTTATTGTAATAGGCGATTTTTTCCTTGGTGGGGTAAAGATTGAAATATTCGTCACCTATTCTTTCGTCTTCCCTTCCCTCTAAACTTCCAGAATTCATAGGATCATCATGTTCTAAATCCTTGCTTGCGTACATGGCGCCTGCTAGGTCATTAAGTGCATGATCGAGTTGAGCATCAATTAAACTATTAAGCTGTCTAGGCTCCCTAATTTCACTTTCGATTTGGTTACGTAATGAGGCTACTTCGTCAGGTGTGAGGAGTGGATTCGCGTTTTCCATAATGGCCAACGGAATAGTCAATGAAAACTTCTTACGAACAAAAGTACTAAGAAAAGATAGACTAAAGAAAACCGACAAAAATAAAATAAAATAAAATCTCACTAGAAAGGAATCTAATGAGTAGACCTAAATAAAAATAAAATTCAACCTAAGCAATAACTATTCCCCGGCAACGGTGCCAAAAACTTGATGCGTAGGTTTTGCAACCTTGCAATATGTTTTACTTCAAAAGGGATCTTGAGAAGCTTGCAATCCCCACCAGACAGTATACCTGACCGATGTAGTATAGTGAAGTGGCAAGTACCGGGGGATTGATCATTCTCTCGGGGAATCGTGTCGTTAGGATTGAAAACTGCTCTAGTGGTGAGGGATGATTCTTTTTGTATTTTTATATTTTATGGAAAGCAAGTAAAAATCTCAAGTATTGGAAGAGTGGGCGGAATTAGTTGCTAGTCAACTAACCCAAATAACTACTAATGCAATTAAAATAAAATAACAAGAAAATAAAAGGTTGTGAAACTAATATGGAGAAAAGCGTGTTTACTTAGATTTCATTACTCCCTAGCTATCTTTTACCGGTTAGTAAGTTTGTTACAATTGTGTGGATGACGGGTTGTATTCCTTAATACCATTCGTAGGGCCGTGTCCGATCTTCCCTAACTCTATAAGCGCAAACTTCATTCTATAGCGACACGTTTAGTATCCAAACCATGAAATCACTAGTAATTACTTATACATTAAATACAACCAAATAATCATAGTACACATCCGATTCATGTTTCTTAAGACGTTCAAGAAAGTCACCAATTGGAAGTTAGCCAGTTTTCTTAAGCTTAACATCGACATCACCCACCCACAACAATTAATAACAAACCAACAACAAGTAATCAATAGCTAGGTTTCATTAGATCTAAGCAAACACAAGAGAAACCTAGCCTAGAATGTTAATGTAAACACAAGCATAAGATATAATCAAACAACACATAGACATATTGATTGATTTGATGGAAGACTTATCTTTAATTAAGCATGGATGAAACAAGGGTGAAAAACCCTTGAAAAAGGCAGTAAATTCAACCTAGGGTTTATCCCTAAAGTTCTCCCAAAAGTTGCACACTTTAATGAAAGAAAATCCTAAAATATATATAGAAAATACATTCTGACGGCGTCAGGTTATAAGTCTTGACGCCGTCAACTCGCCGTGTCTAGGGTTCTCGAATCACCTAGATTTACTTCTGACGTCGTCAGCCTTTAAAACTTTCTGGGCCGTCTCTCTTTAACTTAACACCTGATGGCCTGGACCTTGTAACACCTGACGCCGTCAGGTGTAAACTTCTTGATTCTTCTTCAGGGCGTCTGGTAATGTCAAAATCCAACTCCTTTGTCTTCAAGTGACGGCTTCAGCTTGTAACTCCTTGCGTCGTCATGTAGGAATCGCAGCTTGATTTGAGACTTTGTCGTTTTCTTCACTTTTATGCTCCAAAAACATCCAAAATGCAATATTTTCCAGAATTCCTCCCGAAAGTACCTAACATGATAAAAGGAACGATTTAAGGCAATATTTGATCATAAAATAACGATTTAGGGATTAAATGACCCCCTAAAAGCGTAACACTTTTCGCCTCATCAAAGTCACCGCAATACGTCGTATTGAATAAATCTGATACGCCAAATCCAATCACACAACAATTTTCATACATGTTCTCAATGGTTAAAGATCCGAACATGAAACATCCCTTATAATGCCTTGGGATTTAAACTTAAAAGGCGTCACCAAATCCACGCCACAGTAACCAGAGTTGATGTGGGTTCTTATACATCTTTGGTGAAGTCTTGAGATTGATACACTGTATGTTTGGAAAGCAATACGGCATATCTGGAGTAAACAAGTCAAATCTTCTTTGTTGACCAAGGTTTCATATACGGCGCATGGGATAAATCCATGCGTCGTATGCTTCAAAGTCAGGCAACGGTCTTCAAATTCGTCTAAGTATCATCGTATGGCGTATCTGTCTAGAATGATACGGCGTATCTTCTTTCAGTTCAATAGAATTTTCCAAATTGATCCATTTTGCTCCATTTTACGTCCAAAATAGCTAACTTTCACCAAACGCTTGTTTATAATTGAGAATTACAAAAGTAAACGATAAAATATCAATTCTCATATAAAGTAATATAAAGCAAGTCAATAACATAGGATAAATGATGCCAATAAAATGTAATTATTTGATTTCATCAATAATCTTGGACCCCACACAAAGTCACCACAATACGCCGTATTGAATAAATCTGATACGCCGTATCGATCGTATTCGAAAAGTATAAATAGAAAACCTAAAGTCCAGTTTTCAGAGAGCTTTTAACCACAAAGTACAAAACCGAAAGACTAAACAAGACCAAGAAGGTCCTGCTATTGCCATAATTCCATAGGAGAATTCCTTTATTTGTTTTACTACAATATACTCGTTCGGTTAACGTATTTTTCCTTTTTGATTTATACTTGAATCTTTCTGAATATGATAGCATGTATGATTACTGAGATTATGGGCTAATACCTGTAGGTATTAGCCAAGTTTATGATTACTGGATGTTTTGATTTTTTTAATTTGGACTGCTTACTCATTCGTTGCGTATCAATTATGTTTATCACTAGATTCATGTTTATGCATATGTGACAACTGATTCTTGCATTATTCAATAAATCCTAAGCTCACCATAGGTGTAAAGTGGATGATAAGCATTATTTCAGGAAGAGCACATATTACTTGGCTATATAACTTGATCAATAGTGCTACGACCATTAGGCTAGTAGTAATGAAGTTAGGGCATAAATGTCAATGTAAGCCCTCGTTGGATAAATTATAAATTATAATTAACAAGTTATGCTTTATGCGGGTATGGGTTAATTGTAACATGATTAATCTGTTTAAAACCTAGGGTTTAGGAAGAAGTACCACCTAACTTACATTAGAAATCCACCAACGAAGTGAGTATCATCATTATAACAATTAGGCAAATCTGGCATCTCATGTGATTAATTTGGCAAATACGTTTTCCTTACTATGTGTGAGTTATCTGTCTCATATACATTTACAGTTTTATTAAATCTAAACCTCGTGCCAACCTCTCAGGCTGAAAACCCTTTTGTTGCGTTAGAATTAGTTTTAATTAGACTAACTTGGATAATTAAAATACTGAGAGATTTAAGTGTTAACGTTCCACTCTTAGTGATCGAAACCCTAGCTACTTACCAACTAACCTACCATCGATCGGGTAACTGCCCGTTAGTGTTTATTATAGGTAAATTCGACATAAAATAAATAGTAAAACTTGAATAAAAATATTATCTACACATAACGATACATCAAGTTTTTGGCGCCCCTGCTGGGGAGCGAATTGTTTAATACTAGTATTTATTAGTATTTTGATTTAGGTTTTAACTTTGTTTAATCTCTTTAATTTTAGTTTGATTAACTTTGTTGTATATTTGTATTTTTCTGCATTTAACCTGCATTTTTGTTTGTTTGGTTTTGTTTGTTTGTTATTGATCTATCCACAATATTCGCGATCACTCGCAGGGATTAATGGTTCATGATGTGAGGGACTTGTGGCAAGGTACTTGGCAATAATAAGATCAGGAATAACATACATTTGTAAAATACTTGTGTTCAGAATTATAGCATGTATCTCTATAACAACCCACAAAATCTCATAACTATTATTCCCACTAAAACTACCTATATCAGGTATTTCACAGGTAAATATTTGCTTTTTATGTGCATTCACTACTTGCATGACTCTCTAGACCTAATCACGTATCCACACAAGCTAAAGATATCTACATTCACATCCTATAAACCTCTGGTTTGTCAAGCATAAGTTCACAACAACACCACAATAAGTAATCTATCAATCTAACACACCAAACTCATCACAAAACCCTAATAAACCTTAATTAAGCCCTAATTAGGCCTATGTGTTTACTAAACCCTAAATGCTTATCTAAACTAGTTTGAAAGTGTTCAAGGCTTATGTATGAGTTACCTTAGGAACAATAGGATATCTTAACACCCTTAGACACTAGTACAACCTTTTAGAGCTTAGGTACAAGTCTCTTAAGCACAAAACCATAATTAGGTTATAACTTCCCGAAAACTAGGTTAAACTTTCCCAAATCTTTCCCATAAGCTACCACCACTTAGTATAAGATTCTTAGGACTTAAGATTAGTCACTAAACACTCATAGGAACCTAATCTAGGCACTAAACCCTAAGCTAGACCCTAATCTCTCACTAAGCAAAATTAGGATATAACTAAAAATAACTTAACCCTAATCCTAAAACTAAGTACCCTAAGCACCTCAAACACCTCAAGCACACACCCTAGCTACTTACCCACCTCCTTGTCACTACCTAGCACACAACCACACACCTTACAAGTAGGTGATGCACCAAACTTGTCACCTCCTTTGAACCGCGGCTAAATCACCACCACAAGCATCCTACACCGCCCTATAGGCCTCCTTTGTCACCACCATAGCTTAGGTTAGTCACTAGTAGCTTGTCTTAGTCACCTCCCCCCCCCCCAACACCTCCTTTTTCCTTTTGCTTGGCTAACAAGCTCATCGAGCCCTATAAATACCCTCGTTACTCTCTCTTTTCATTCACACCTTTTCACTTCTTTTCACCTCATAACTTCTAGTCCTAATGGCAGTATTAGAGTCCTAGGAAACATAGAAGTCGAATAGCTAAGCCTTGCATGCTTGTCGAGTTCCATTTTTGACCGAGAAACCTTAGTTTCCCACGTTAACCCACTTCTGGTCACGTAAGCCTTTCACTCTTGTTCTATTAGCTTTATTTCAGTTTTAGGATAGATGTAGGTTGCCTTAGATCACATAGAAACCCTTGCCTAAGCCTTGATCACTAAAACTTGCTAATTTTCTTTTTAAAACCCTATATAGAGTCGAATTCATGTTTATATGCTATAAGCCCTTTTCATAAGCTATAAGCTAGTTTAGGCAACTTAGGTAAGCTAATATTAGTTAACCATATGCTAGGAAACCTTTTTGTTTTACAAAAATATGATTTGCATGGAATTAGGACTAGTTTTGCAAAGTTTTCCATGCATAGGGGTATATATGGTAACTTTCTAAAAATATTAGGTCTCACTTTCTAAAAATATTAAGTCTAGGGACCATTTTTGACATTTATTAGAAGTTATAATTATAAGGACCCTTTTTGCAAAGTTACATAACCTTAGGATAAAAAGTAAAATAGTTATAAACTTATAAGGACTGGTTTTGCAAAGGTTATAAAGTTAAGGGTATAAGTGGCAAATTTTGAAAACTTATAAGTCCAAGGGTCATTTCTGCCATTTTGCTAAAATATATAAGTATAGGGACTAATTGTGTCAAGTCTAGATAATTAATAATATAATTTAATAAGTCTAGGGTAGATTTTATAAATATATAAACTATAAGGGTATAAAGTGAAAGTATTTTCTTATAAGTATAAAAACCTATTTTAAGTTAGAAGCATGACACAATACTAGGGAGCTTCATGTGAAGGGTATCATGTGGATATTTTGTTTTGACGAGTTTGTTGGGTTTACGATTTAAAGTGCTCTGGCTCCTCAAACGATTATTGCATGACCTCTAATTTTGATGGCCCGAACGGTGTTATGTTATAACTAAACTCCAATAACCACATAACTCAATAGTTGGGAACTTCATGTAAGGAGTATTAACTTCTGAATTATGATGGCCTGATCGGTATTATGTTGATGACTGATGCGTGGTTTTGCAACCTTGCAAAAGGTTTTACCTCTTAAGGGATCTTGAGAAGCTTGCAATCCCCACAAGGCAGTGTACCTGACCGATGTAGTATAGTGTAGTGGCAAGTACCGGGGGATTAATCGTTCTACTTGGGGAATAGTGTTCGTTAGGATTGAAAACTACTCTAATTAGGTCTAAGGGTGAGGGATGATTCTTTTTGTATTTTTATATTTTATGAAAGCAAGTAAAATCTCGGTTTTTAAGGAGCGGGCAGAATTAGTTGCTAGTCAACTAACCCAATAAATTACAAATGCAATAAAATAAAATGACAAGAAAGTAAATGTCAGAAAAACTAATATGGAGAAAAAACGTGCTTACTTAGGTTTCACTACTTCCTAGCTATCTTTCATTGGTTGATTAGTTTGTTACAATTGCGTGGATGACGGGTTGTATTCCTTAATACCATTCGTGAGGGCATGTACGTCCTTCCCCAAGTCTATAAGATCCTATCTCTTCCTATGACGACACGTTAAGTATCCTATCATGGCCTCATTAATATTCTCTTATGCATTAAACACAACCAATAAAATCATAGTACACATCCAATTCATGTTTCTTAAGACGTTCAAGCAAGTTACCAATAGGAAGTTAGCCAGTTTTCTTAAGCCTAACATTGATATCATTCATCCACAACAATTAATAACAAACTATCAACCAATAATCAATAGCTAGGTTTCATTACATCTAAGCAAACACAAACAAACCTAGCCTAGCATGTTAATGTAAAGACAAGCATAAGATAGAATCAAACAACACATAGACATATTGAATGATTAATGGGAGACTTATCTTTAATTAAGCATGGATGAAATAAGGGTGAAAACCCCTTACAAAGAGTGTAAAGTTTGACCTAGGGTTTTCCCAAGTTCCTCCCAAAAGTTCTCTCCTTAATGAATTAAAAATAGAAAACTATATATAGTGAATACACTCTGACGGCGTCACGTTATAGACCTTGACGCCGTCAGTTCGCTGCAAAACTAACTCTCGGATTGCCCAGATCCATCTTTGACGTTGTCACCTTGTAAAGTCTTTTGGGCCGTCTCCTTTTGCTCCAATACGTGACGGCCTGGGTGTCATAAAGGGTGACGCCGTCACTCTTTAACCTTAAAATTCTTTCTAGCGTGTCTCGTGTAATCTTCATATCCACCTCTTTGTCAACACATGACGCCGTCAGGTACTGTTTCAAGCATAATTTGAGACTTTGTCATTTTCTTCACTTTTACGCTCCAAAAACATCCAAAATGCTTCCTTTTCCAGATTTCTTCTCCAAAGTACCTAAAATGACAAAAGGAATGATTTGAGGCAATATTTGATCAAATTATCACGACTTAGGGCTTAAATGACCCCCTAAAAGCGTAACACTTTTCGCCTCATCAATAACATAATACAATAGTAAGGAGCTTCATGTGAGGAGTCTTATACTTCTGTATTGTTATGGCCAGAACAGTGTTATGTTATATCTAAAACATTAAAAACCCTAATAATGATTACTTAAGAAACTTGAACAAGCTAACTAAAGCTTGACATACATCCACACCTACAATACCACCAGGATACGTGAGTAAGGCAGTCTAGTTTCCGAGTCACTTTTTACATCAATCAGATTTCCCTAAGCCCAGGTGAGTTTACATAGCCTCACTCTTTTTAAATGCTTTACAAACCCTGTGAGGGGGATACATGCTTACTTTTCACTCCAAATCGAATACAAGTCTTTTTCTTTGGTTGTTGCACGAGTAAACTATCTATTACCACTACATAACCAAATTCATGAATCTAATCACTTGTGATATTTTACACAAGTGAACGTGAATATAATTGATAGATCTATTGGAGTTTGACAACTCCCGTTGGTACTACCTCTCTCTGGAGGGTACCAATAAGTATTATATTTGAACCTTCCGAAGGATTAACTTTGGCAAGTTATCCTTCCCGTCTCCTCATGGTTGGTCTGCAGACCCCATGACCCGGACTGTTAACGTGTGGTTCATGAGCTTAGTGCAATATACCCCCACTCTTGATAAGTGTATATGCATTGCAATTATCACAAACACTACATTTTCCTTGAAGGGTATATCAACTGAACCCTGTGGAACTTGTATTCACTATCACTTAAACCTATGACTCTTACTCAACACCTAGTGTTGACTTTTTAAGCATGTATCCTAGGTATACTACTATACGGAGCTATGGCATGAGGAGGAACTGAACTTGGAGGACTTTCAAACTGGTTATCATTCAAATATAACTATTCACCTAGACTTTGGGACCTCAACATTCGTAAAAGTATACCTTTTACTGTAAAAACTCATATATTTTAATATATAATAAATTATTTTCTAAAAACGTCTCTTTTCGAGTCGTTTTCTATTACTGTAACTATGTGTAACACCTGGTACTTTTCCTAAAACCTATTTCTAGCCAAACTTCTATTTTCGTACCTGAGATACTTTTAAAATTTTAATGCATGTTAAATTGGCCTTGAGAAGGATGAGATATATTGGAAACGAGAATTTATTCCTTGATTGACTCAGCACAACCTAGAAAACTCGAATTGTATTGCATTTGCCAAATTATTTGATTTATTTTGAGTTTGAGAAAAACTCTGAAGTTTATGCTTGATTTTATCAGAAAAATTATTTCGTGAACAATGGCGCAAGTTTCGTAAATTTTCGAGTCCGTTTGCTATGTCGTTTGAGCCCCGAACCATTTTTACGAGAAGTTTAGCCCATTGGCAAAATTGGCCCCTTGAGTTTATTTTCATTTCATACCCTATGTGGAAAACTAGAAGGGGGGTTGAATAGTTTACCGCTTTTTACGTTAATTATCTTTTGAAAACTATCCGTTTTAATTAAAGATATACTTGGCGTTTTACTTTAAGATGTGAATTGAAACACTTTGACCAACTCAAAGACAATATGTAAACTAAACACAATATGTAAAACATGCAAGTAAAGAGATAGAACGATCAAACCACAACACGATTGTTTATCGTGGTTCGGCTACAAGGACCTCACTTGTCCTTGCCCTACGTCCACGCCCCGAGTATCCAACTCGAGAGTTTCAAGCACTATCAACAAACTCCTTCTCGGTGGAGAAACCTTTACAATCGTCGCTTACACTTTATCCGGTACAAAGCTAGATACCGAGTTCTAGTTCGAGGTAGAACCAACCTAACGTCGCCTAATTCCTTTTTCCGACACAAGGCTAGATGTCGAGTTCTTTACCAAGGGTACAACCACTCCCGATAGTTCTTTTACAAGGGTACAACAACTCCCGACACACTATGTATTTTGAGGCCTAAAATACTAACCGATCACTTGATACACAATACACATGAAGTATAAACTACCTAAGCTTATACATGACCAAGCTAACAAGTCTTGCAACTTTGTGTTGAAACTTGTAACTTCTTTCATGACCTTGTGAACTCCTTTGCTACATAAGAGAATCACACAAGTCAAAAGTTCCTGAGTTAGATGAGAGTATATGTGAATAATATGGCCTAAAGTGATGAGGGATTTCTTGCAAGTTGTCTTGTATTTATACTCAACAAGATGTCAGTTCTGGCGGACCCGGCGGAACCCTCACAAGGGTTCCGTCCGTGTTACTCCAGGGTTCCGCCAGGACTGTTAAGTCCAAGCTTGCACACAAAGTAAAATCCCTTTAAACAAGTAATGTCACATCAATATTTATCATGCATTGACTCAATGATGAATGCTTCTAAAGATGTGTAAGTACCAAAGATAGTCAAACACACAATCTAACTATTGATGATGCATGAACTTATTACACACATGATGTGACACAACACATTCAAAGCATGCAAGACACTTTACTTCTATACTAAACAATGTCACATCAAACCTAAGTGCTAGCCAAACATACATGAAGCTTATGATGAGTCAAACACACAATCTTACCTTAATTGCATAATGACAAAGACTAGTTATGAACATGATGTGACATGACTAACTTAGAACATGTTAGGATGACATTTATGTAGCAAGCCAAGCAATGTCATATCAAGTAAATGCTAACATGTAATACTTCCAAAATGTGTAAGCAAGTATCATGGCAAGTTAGACACACATGAAAGCTTGATGTGACAATTCTAATTAAAGAGATAAGTCACATCAACTTATTACTAGACCACATGCATTGGATCACATTTGGAATACTTCCAAAATGTGTAAGAACTTCATGACAAGTTAAACACATAACCTATTCATGAATGCATGACATGATGTTTCCATTTAAAGAAATAAAACCTTGTTTATGTTTAAATAGAAATGTAAAGTCTAGTTATATAAGACTTAAAAACTAAAGTGATGTTTTATTACAATCTAAAGTTTGCACTTTGTTATTAACAAAACATAGCAAAGATCGTTAAAATATAAATAACGTTTTTAGGCGATATTTGTATTAACAATCTCCCCCTTTTTGTTGATGACAAAACTAAAACTTTATTTGTAAGTAAAACATAAGCTTTAGTGTTAAGTCTTATAAAGTTGTTATAAAAACTTGTTTTGATGCAAAAGATGTAACATGCATATGCAAGTTAGCACATAAGCAAATAATATAAACAAGTTTATATAATTTTCTCCCCCTTTTTGTCGAAACAAAAAGATGAGAAGTGAAGCGGATTGATGCACGAGCTCCCCCTTGGACAATACTCCCCTAAATGGAGTGCCAAGCAAAGGGACGTGGATTTTGAACCTACAAAGAAGTGGTTAGTTTCCGCAAAAGACTAGTTTATAGCAAGTCATGAGGTGAAATTAGGCAATCACTCATGCTCCCCCTTGATCAATACTCCCCGTTGCTAGGGTCCAACGTATATGATTCAAGGTTAGGAAAGCTACAAAAGAAATGGTTAGTGTATGATTGACTCCCCCTTGATCAATACTCCCCATTGCTAGGGTACCAACGTATATGATGCAAGGGTGAGGTATCCTACAAAATAAAGGTTAGTTGATAATGACACAAGATATGTAAGTTACCATAACAAAATATAGTGCAATCACAATACTTTAAATGGTTAATCAAACAAAGCATGTATCAAAGTAGGATAAAATTTCATTTCATATAAAGGTGAGTTGTAAAAACCCAAGAAATGATTAAACACACATCCTACTTCTAAAGACAAAAGACAAAAGACAAAATAAACTTGGAATATAAAATCCTACATCTTTGAAAAGGAAATCATCACTTTCCTTAATGAGAAACATTTTCCAAACGCAACAATGGGGTTGTTTGGATAAAAAGATGTGTTTTGGGTTTTGGGTTTTGGATGAGGATGTGGTTTGTTGGTTGGGTTTTGGTGACACCTTGGATAACATCATATTGATGTTTGAGAGTTTAGACTCTAAGTTGGTGAGACAAAGACTCAAGATGCTCCAAAATGTGGTTTAGGATAAACCTCATTTCGTTGGTTAGCTCATGAATGTCGTCACGACATCTTTCGCTATTGCGAGCGGTTCTTTCACAACTTCCGCACTCATGGCGGGGAAAGTGTGATGGAAGAGGTGTTTGGTTTGTTGGAGGTGGATTGTGTGAGCTTGAAGGAGCAAATTGGGATGTTTGGGATGTGTTTTTGCTTCCTTCAAAGGTTGTTTGAAAAATCATGAGATGATCGATTTGTGACTCAACCATTTTTTTCAAGGCTTGAAGATGGTTTAAATGGGTTTTGAGTTCTTCCTTAATGGTCAGAGATGTGTCCCATAAAGAAGCTTCTATTTTCTTGTACAAAGAAAATAGGGAATCAAAGTGTTGGGTAGGCTCATTTTGTTGTGGTGGTCCTTGTGGTAGATAGTGGCGGAAGCTTGAATCTCCTTTGGGGTTAGTGTGAAGGTTTTTGAAAACGGGATGAAAAACGAAGGATGGTTGACATAATGTCGGAAGCTTGGTTCTCCTTTAGGATTACCATGGTGGTTTTTGAAAATGGGATAAAACACAAATAATTGTGTATGGTTTTGGTCTTGTGGAAAAATTTATAGTCAATCATAAAGGTAAGCCATACGCTCTACCATTGATGGTTGATGGGTTATCATGATCTAATTGATCACATGGTTGTTGTTGGATTTGCATTTTAGCAAAGGTGTCACAAAGTGATCATGGTTATGTAGGTGGAATATGAAAAGTTCCATGGGTTGATGATTGAGGTGATGAAGTTTTTGGCGGCAATGAGGTTTTGTGGTAAGATTACGCAAATCTTAAAGGGTTAGTGTGTTGGTGTTACATGGTCCCGAAGACGATGTTGGGTTAGGAAGGTTTAGGTGGTCTTGAAAAGGTGGTGAAATATCGAGTGACGAGTCACTTGATGAGGATGAGCTTGGTTTTGTGGTTTTGTTGAAGCAACAAGTGTTGACACTAATCTTAGTGGTTTTTCTTGAGGTTTCGGAAGAGGTGTTGGATTTTGTCATCTTGATTCTTTGGTAAGCTA